>SJXQ01000583.1:161855-188292 GCA_006408695.1 Aepyceros melampus | reverse complement strand
CCAAGAAGACAGTCTTTTCATGCTAATTCTCAGATACCCCAAAACTACAGGGTCTGTTTTGGTTATTAGTATCTCAATACTGGCCAAATATAATTAACAAAGCAAGGAATAGTTATCATTAAGGTCCTAGCCAAAAGCAGATGACACACTCAAATTTGATAATTTGATTAGAGATTATTCAAGGGCTTATTTACACCATCGTAGCTGGACTGAAGTGGAGGCAACAGGGAAGGTGGCATATCTCTGGGGCTAGTTGCCAGCAGGGCTCACTACCAACCCTAAGTCTAAAAGGTGAGAAGTAGAAGAGGTCACCTGCCCTTCAAAGGAGACAGCTGTACACAGAAGGCTGCTTTGGTAGGAGTGCACACTTGGTTAAAGAGTCACTGCCAGACCCAGCAGACCCTTCAGGAAGTTGCTTCCATGTCTTGCTGTGTATCCCATTGGCCAACCCCAGCCAGAAGCCAGGGGGCAGGGTAGTTCACAGTTGGAGAAGGGTAGAGCACAGATCTGGAAGGGCAACTGGAAGATAGCTAGCTTAGACATCGCAGAATGTTGGGTCAGGAAGAGTGTTGCAAACCAGATGAGTGATATTCATTAGGAGGAAAACATAATCCAGAGATAGCAGTCATTGAAGCAGAAACACAAAAGATAGGCCTTAAAATTCTGGATAAATCAAAAGCTTCTAAAGTCCTCTTAACTGCTTGTCATCCCTCATTTTCTCAAACACTACATATCTTCTCAACCTCTTTTCCTGAGAAAATTCTTTTTTTTTTTTCCTTTAAATCTGAAACCACTAGTAAATTTATGTACTCAGGGTTTTATTTTCTGTTTTGCTTCTTACCCATTGTTCTTATATCTTGTTTTATATATCTTATATCATATTTTCTATCTATTCTGCTCTTGGGCCATGTTACCCATAAAGCCCAAAAAACAGAGGGTACTTGGAGATTCAGTTCAGTTCAGTTGCTCAGTCACGTCCGACTCTTTGCGACCCCATGGACTGCAGCACGCCAGGCTTCCCTGTCCATCACCAACTCCTGAAGCTTGCTCAAACTCTTGTCCTCGAGTCAGTGTGGCCATCCAACCATCTCATCCTCTGTTGTTCCCTTCTCCTCCTGCCTTCAATCTTTCCCAGCATCAGGGTATTTTCCAATGAGTCAGTTCTTCACATCAGGTGGGCAAAGTATTGGAGATTGCCCTAGAGTTAAAAACTACCCATGACATTACCAAGGTCAGAAAGTTTTATAAATAGCATAACATGCAGTTGTGCCATAATTTTGACACTATTTTAATGCTATTTACTGATAATAAATTTAATCTTTGAAAAATATTTTGTGAAATGATGAAAATATGAACAGAAACCTTTAGAAGAAGGTAAGAAAAATGACCCCCTTTTTTAATAAGCCTCATGGAGCATTTCAAAGAATTTATCAAAAGTGACAAATCAAGAGAGAAGATAGATGGACAAATTAGACTAAGAAGAATTTTTAGGAGCTGTGTTAGAATAACCAGAATGAAAATAGAATCATCAAATATCATCTCTGGGGGTGGCTCCAGGCAAGTAGGACTTTGAAGTTCAACAAATGCAGCACACTTTGCCTCTCCATCTTCCTAAATATGCAAATTCATGACTAGCCAGTTTTTTTTTTGTTTGTTTTACGTTGAACCTCCACACATGGATTTCTCTTATTCTCTCCCTCTTTCTGCTTTGTCTTTGCCTTTCTCTTTCTATCAAGATCTCTCTATCTTGTTTTCTCTCTTAAGTTTTCTTCTCTTTCACTTAACTGATAGCAGTTCTATCACTGATCTGAGTCACTGGGACTGAATTTAGGAAACCCTCTCTTCAAGATGGCAATAGATACAATCTTGGGTGGTTTGTCTGGAGTGAACTCAGGCCCATTTTTCATTCTTTTGGCAGGATGGGTTGACACCCCTTCATTGTGCTGCCAGAAGTGGTCATGACCAAGTGGTGGAGCTTCTGCTGGAGCGGGGCGCTCCCTTGCTGGCAAGGACGAAGGTGAGTTGTTATGAGGAAGACGGTGTCCAGCAAACTCTTTAAGACATTTTTTGATAATATCTATTCTTGAAATCAAGGCATCAGCTGAGCATATTCTAGTTCCTCAATAGTGGTGTTTGAGGAATGAGTTAGGTATCAAACTTTAAAAATTATTTTAGAAATACATGCATTGAGGTGTATTAAATGTGTCAGTTCTGTTCAGTCGCTCAGTCATGTCCAACTGTTTGTGACGTCATGGACTGCAGCATGCTAGGCCTCCCTGTCTATCACCAACTCTCAGAGTTTACTCAAACTCATGTCCATTGAGTTGGTGATGGTATCCAACCATCTGATCCTCTGTCCTCCCCTTTTCCTCCTGCCCTCAATCTTTCCTAGCATCAGAGTCTTTTCCAGTGAGTCAGTTCTTCACATCAGGTGGCCAAAGTATTAGAGTTTCATTCAACATCAGTCCTTCCAATGAATAATCAGGACTGATTTCCTTTAGGATGGACTGGTTATATCTCCTTCAGTTCAAGGGACTCTCAAGAGTCTTCTCCAACACCACAGCTCAAAAGCATCAATTCTTTGGCACTCAGCTTTCTTTATAGTCGAACTCACATCCATATATGACTACTGGATAAACTATAGCCTTGACTAGATGGACCTTTGTTGGCAAAGTAATGTCTCTGCTTTTTAATATGCTTCTATGTTGGTCATAACTTTTCTTCCAAGAAGTAAGCATCTTTTAATTTCATGGCTGCAGTCACCATCTGCAGTGATTTTTGAACCCACCAAAATAAAGTCTGTCACTGTTTCCACTGTTTTCCCATCTATTTGCCATGAAGTGATGGGACTGGATGCTGTGATCTTAGTTTTCGGAGTGTTGAATTTTAAGCCAACTTTATTTTATATTAAATGTATAACTTCCAATTATTTCTGTATTTTTACCTGCTGTTCTCTCTGTAGATAGAAATGTGAATATTACTATATTATATGTAAATGAGGATATTATATATGTGATAACGTCTCTAAACATTGTTAGTCTACATTTTTATGATACTCTGAGATGGCTGTAAAATGCATATAAAATTATGTTTTAAAGAAGTACAAGTAGCAATACAAGATAAGATTGCATAGGATAAGCTGTCCAATCTTTATTTCTTAGACAGTACTGTTAAAAAGAATTACTCACCAGTGGTGTTGGTTGATTATAATTGGGATTAATAGGTGATGTGAAAAGCAAAAGTTAGGATAGTCTAGCTACAGAGAACCATTAAATAAGCATATTGTTCTCTATGGCATAGTAAAGCTAGTATATTTTGGTCTCATTTCATCAATGTTCGCAGCCATGAGGAAAACTCTTATCCATACAAATAGAAACAGAGTGATGAGCTGATTTATTAGATATGTTCTGTGGGTTACCAGAAGATATCGTGAGACACAGTTTGAAAATAATCACACAGAGTTATTTAATGGGAAATGTAACAACACTTGGATCCTTAAATACAGCAGAAATTTAGACAGGGGACATTTATTTTTTCCCTATTGCATTTCTCCCATCCCCTGAACATGATTCATATCAACTGATGCTTTAACTAGGGTAAGCTGAGAAAAATAAGGCAGTACACAAGTACATATTTTTCAATTTATGTTATAATTAAATATTTAATTGAAATCATTGGAGCAAAAACCAGCCCACAAGTTCAAAATGTGTATAGAATGAACCAGTCTTCAGAGATGTGCCTCATAGGTCCTGAAAGGGTGGTTTCAAATCAGAAGTATATGAAGACAAAGAATAAATCATCTGCATCATTTTCATTCTCATGTCTATACTGTGAATGTTGTAGAGATCTGCCTTTAAAATGCAACATTTGGGACTGAGTAATGCAAACATAATTAAGGAAAAATTTTGTTGAGGAAATAGATTGAAATAAATGGAAGGAACAAAGTTTTGCACCGGTCATGCTATAACTAATAAAAGACCTGTATCAAATTGAGGGTAGGCAGATAGGACAGTCCACAAACTATAAAATAATTTCATCTGCAGAATTCACCTGTAAGTGTAATCACTAATGAAGACTGTGGATTACCTTGATGGAATTTTTTAATGGCCTACCTGTAAAAATCAGATATCCTTCATATATCATCAAACTGGTCTTCCCAGGAGACTCAGTGGGTAAAGTATCTGCTTGCAATACACATGATCCAGGAGACGCAGGTTTGACCCCTGTGTTGGGAAGATCCCCTGGAGAAGAGGATCTCCAGTATTCTTGCACGGAGAATCCCATGGAGAGAGGATCCTGGTGGGCTACAGTCCTTAGTGTTGCAAAGAGTCAGACATGATTGAAACAACTGAGCTTGCATGCACGCATGTATCATCAGTCTATCATAGTGAGTAGCTACAATGTGCCAAGCAGTGTTCTGAACGCCAAGGGACTATCAAGAAAAATAATATGCCATCTGGAGTTTCAAGAAGCTCAGAGTTTATGTGGGTAAGATAGACAAAGAGTTAGTTACAAAAAGTAGAACTATGTTTATGGTAAGGAACAGAAGAAAGTGAATTAACCATCTTGGAGTGAGGTGACACTGCTAGCCTGGAAAGGGCCGAGGCAACTAATACCAGATTAGCTTCCCTCCCTCTCCATATCTCCCAGCTTTCATCTTTTATTCCTCCTTCAAGCAAATATTCATCTATCTAGTTGTCACTCTCCCTCTTTCTTTGAAAATTCAAATTCTCAATAAACTGTACTCTTCTCCACAACTCATGCTTCAAAACAAAACAAAACAAAAGAAAACATGTATCTGTTATTTATTTGGATGCACTGGGTCTTAATTTGTGATGCAAGATCCAGTCCATGAGCAGGGATCAAACCTGGGCCTCTTGCATTGAGAGTGTTGGGTCTTAGCCACTGGACCGCCAGGGAAGTCCCCACAAGCCCTGTCCTAATTGCTGATTTTAACAATCTTGGTGAGAGAGTAGATGATCCTCACACTTGGCCTCTCAGTGTGGTCACTGTAAAGCCTCCGTAATTTTTGTGTTTAACCTCCCCTTTGTCCAACCACCTCCTTCTCTGTGTCAGTGAATACTCTCCAGAAGCCCAACTCCAGAAAAGTGTTTATTGTGCTGGTGCCATTAGCCAGGGGTTGAACTGTCCCTCATTCACCTTATGCCCTCACCTCTATGCACCAGGAATTCCCCGGTTCCTTGTACCACTTCCTGACATACTCATACACACTTGCTACATTTCACCCTGATTAAGTCCAACTCCCATTTTTGAGGGAACGAGAGTCCCTTGGACTGCAAGGAGATCCAACCAGTCCATTCTGAAGATTAACCCTGGGATTTCTTTGGAAGGAATGATGCTAAAGCTGAAACTCCAGTACTTTGGCCACCTTATGTGAAGAGTTGACTCATTGGAAAAGACGCTGATACTGGGAGGGATTGGGGGCAGGAGGAGAAGGGGACGACAGAGGATGAGATGGCTGGATGGCATCACGGACTCGATGGATGCGAGTCTGAGTCAACTCCAGGGAGTTGGCGTGCTGCGATTCATGGGGTCGCAGAGAGTCAGACACAACTGAGCTTCTGAACTGAACTGAACTGGGGCTCTCTTTTAACTTTGTAATCCCTAATGATCCCTGTGATCCCTAAGTCAGCCTGATGCTGCCTGACTACACACTGTATTTTCCAGGTCTGTTCACTCTCACTCCTTGCCATCTGATTATTCTATACATTTTCATTTTCCTTCAAACTTCTTTGTGAAAAAAAATTTATTGGAGTATTGTTGATTCACAATGTTATATTAATTTCAGGTGTGAGTGTTAATTTCAGCAAAGTGAGTCAGTTATACATACATCCACTGTTTTTTAGATTCTTTTCCCATCTAGGCCATTGCAGAGTGCCTATACTACACAATAGGTCCTTATTAATTATCTATCTATTTTTAGTGGTGTGTATATATCAACTTCAATCCCCCAATTTATCCCTCTTCCACCCTTATCCCTCCATAACCTTAAGTTTGTTGTCTGCATCTGTGATTCTGCTTCTGTTTTGTAAATAAGGTCACCTGTGCCCTTTTCCTAGATTCCACCTATAAGTGGTACCATACGATATGTCTTCCTCTCTCTTACATTACGCAGTATGACTAAAATGTGGCCTGGTTTGGTTTTGATGTGCAGAATGGGCTGTCTCCACTTCACATGGCTGCGCAGGGGGACCACGTGGAATGTGTGAAGCATCTGCTCCAGCACAAGGCACCTGTTGATGACGTCACTCTGGACTACTTGACGGCCCTCCACGTTGCCGCACACTGTGGCCACTACCGTGTAACCAAACTTCTTCTGGACAAGAGAGCCAACCCGAACGCCAGAGCCCTGGTAAACCTGGCCCAGTCCACGTTACATGAACACAGATCGACACCAGCAAACCCACAGTGATTGATCAGTGGTTGCAGACACCAGCAGTGCCTGGTTACAGATACGCAATTCATTCTAAATTTGTCACCTCCCACAAGTTGCCTGCCTACTTCATGCCTTCACAGTTTGCTGTTAAATAATGGCAGGGATAGGTTTAAGAGAACACCAAGGTAACATTGCCATAATTAGCAAGTCATAGATATGAAACCTCTGGAGTGATAAGCATATTTAAATGGAAAATTGGAGTTGCAAAATAGGCAGTTATAAAAATAAGTTCTATACACCTCTATATAGAGTCAGAATAAAATTGTAAAAAAGCTAAACTTTATAATCTTTGGGGGAAAAAATGTTTTAGAGTGAACAGATTTGACTGTGAAGGTAATGTAAGCTGTAAAGAATTCACTCGGAGAGGTTCCTTATTGACCTGATTACTCAACCATAGACTAAATGGAAAAGTGATGCCTGTCATCTTTTTACTTCAGGAAGCATTTTATATGAACTATTTCAGCAATTGCTCAGGAGAAATCTGCAAGTGGCTGTCCCTAGAGCACCTTCTGTTTCCCTCACGGTCTAATATTGAATAAGTCTCCTTGCTACACTTATATCTTAACCATAATCATTGGAAGTATTAGGCGTGTATTAATTTATGCCTCTTGTTTCCTAATTCTCTAACTAAAGGCAAATCCTTTTTTCTATTTGTTTATGTCAGTTAAATTAGTCTTCAGGCAATCAATATTTAAGAGAATGTATTAGAATTAGAAAATATTGGATCTTACTTTTATGAGAAAATTTCCATTGGAATCAACTTCTTTATTGTTGCTTGGGAAACAACTATACTTTTGGGGTTATGTGCAATTACATGAGGATGTTTGTTTTCTTATAAAGAAAAAAGTACTCATTTTTAATTGGTTAGTGGCCAATAAGCTTGTAAGATATCATACTCTAATCATTGAAGATCTTTTAAGTGCTGCATATACATGTGGTTATTCATATCTGGCTTATTACATAGCTAATAGATGGGAAATTAATTTTAAAATGTTGTGAATAATAATGTCATAGGTTAAAGAAAATTATATACTTTCCCAAGAACTGTTAATGTAGAAAAATATTTACTGATAAAAAGTCCCTAAAATTGTTAACTAGCAGAATGGATACAGCTATTCTATATAGAGTCATCATTATTCAAATAAAAATATAATACTTAAACATAACACATAAGGATTAAGCATGGGGTTAACAAATTTTTATGTAATTTCCCCCAATTTCTGCACATTATCCTAGTATGGAAAGTTAAAAAGTACCTTAAGGACTTCTCCACATTTCTTTGCTTTTAAGAGATATCTTCTTATAGTTATTTCAAGAATTCTCCATACTATTTTTGAAAGTATTTCAGCACTATTAATTTCTTTCTAAAACAAAATATATCTTGATTGGCATGTTATAAAAATGTTATATTAAAAATATAAGAAATATAACATGACTATAAAGATATTATCAACAGAAATAATGATTTCTGCTAACATGCAACAACTCCTCATAAAACATTTTTAATATAAACAGTATAACTTCTGGCTATAAAAAATGATCGATACAAATAATCATTTCTGTTAATTTGTAACACTTGTTCCCTAAAAAAAAATAGTAGCTAACCTGAAACATTTATTATAGAGGTAGTCATAAATCTTAGATTTTCAAAATAAAACAGGTAATGAATTTTCACTCTAAGAAATAGCCCATCATCCAAAAAAAAAAGTATTCTTATCTTTGAAGCATCTTTAAGCCATTTCATAATCTGTCCTATTAGTATACTTTAAACCATTTTAGCACTGAACTATAATTATGTGTGTTTTTTCCATCTTAGAAGAATAGGCCCACGTCCCTTTTGTTTCCTCTGTAAGCACACAACAATGCCATACCTGCCCCCCACATATGACCCAAGCTTCCAGGAATACACCATCACTGTCTCTCTAACTCCAACAGCTACAGCATTTGAAGAAATGGTAACATTATGTGACGATGTAGCATTACTGCCTGCAATGTGCCAGCATGGAGTTGTGTGAGACTTGTTTCTGCATGTTTTCAACTAACTTGATTGTCTTTTGCACAGAATGGTTTTACTCCACTGCACATTGCCTGCAAGAAAAACCGCATCAAAGTCATGGAACTGCTGGTGAAATATGGGGCTTCAATCCAAGCTATAACAGAGGTAGAAAAATGTTTCAGCTTGTCACGAAACATTCCTTGTCTTACTCCTTCTTCCCCTTCCTTCCACCCATCTTCTGTCCTCTCCGAGTTTGATTTATCTGAAGAAGCCCCAAGGCCCCCACTGGTGCAGAGGAGTAAAACTGCTGTCGCTTTGTTTCGCAGTCTGGCCTCACACCAATACATGTGGCTGCCTTCATGGGCCACTTGAACATTGCCTCCTTCTGCTGCAGAACGGAGCCTCTCCAGATGTCACTAACATTGTGAGTATGGCTTGGGTCAGAATAACCACAAGAGAGAGAGCGAGAGGACGTGTGTGGGTGTGTGTAGAGATGTGTGTGTGTGTGTGTGTGTGTGTGTGTGTGTGAGTGAGCGAGAGGACGTGTGTGGGTGTGTGTGTGGGTGTGTGTGTGTGTGATCAAAGCTCAGTGGCCGGCCGAGCTTTGGGAAGCACCCCTGTGATAACTTTATTGAAATAATGCTAGAATGTCGCTGAGGAGAACCTGCATAGCGTAAGAAATATTTCACACAGTACATTGGAAGCTGTGGAGCAAGACTGTGTCAGCTTCCCGGTACAGATGAATTGGCCACACATCTTAAATACACTTATTAAGACAAAATGCATTTTAAGAGGTTCTCTGAATGTGAATGAATTATTGGTTGGAATAAAAACTTTATGGCTCAATATACTTGTTTTGAGTGAATCATATCCAGGTAATTTTGGTTAAAATATTGAGTACCATAATTGGTTATATCAAATGATTAACCAGAGATAGACCAAGAGTTTGTTTTTTTTTTTACTTAATATCAAATTCTCCCTCTTTAAATTACATGGATTTTCCATTTTCTAACCTTACTCTGAGTTTTCCTTTTCATTTGACTTTGTTTGCTGAAATAGTTATACTTTGCAACTTTTTCACATATCCTAAAGTCCATGTTGGTCTCCAGACAACTTTTGTTCTGCCAATAAATGCTGAATATTTCAGAATTCTTCTACATAATCTAAGTTAGGATTTTTATTTCCCATTTCTTATTTCTCTCATTTTCTTGGAGTCTGTCCAGTTAAACTTTGATCATTGAATGCAGATTTTCTTTTGAACAAGAGAACTTGCTCTGTACAAGGTGATGTCAAGTATTTGAGCTCACCAAGACCCACTGAACCACTGAGAGGCTTTAAAAAGTATTCAACAGAAATAACTCCCCCAATACATATTAGTGTTTATTATTAAAGTGAATCATCTTTCAAAAGCAGTTGGTTTACTATGGCTATTAATTTTGGGTATCCCATTCCTTTTAGGTTGTAAAACAGAATGTTCAATTTCACTTTTTATTCATATTCCCTCTCACTTTCTCATTTCCTTGTGTTTTACACACTGTTTCCATGTTGAAGATTCTAATGCATGGACAAAATCCATATGAAATAAATTCATTAGATTTTAAATATGATTTAGTACCTCTCCATAGTATTCACAATTGGAGTATAAAATCACTGAAGAATTGAAATATAGTCTATATTTATAATTCCCCTACTTATACCTTATTGATCCTAAAGTAATACTGTATGCAAATTTTAATTTCTCCATTAAAGATAAATTTCACCACATGCCAACTTGAGTTTAATTTATGGTCACTTCTTAGGACTTTAAAGGAAATCGACAGCATCATTTTTTGTGTTCAGAAATGACTGCCTGTCTTTTTTTAAATTGAGACCTGTACAGTCCAGTACCTGTTAAAAGAAGTTCTCTGAGTACTTTCTCACTGTACTGTATTTTCCTTCTCTTCATTAAAATGCCAACAGGATCTCAGGAGCAATGGGGATACTATGTTACTTACATTACCATGCTATAATGCTATAATAATATAGATAAGTATAGTCTATGCAATGCTTGATTGAAACTCCCTATGTTAATCTTTCTGAGGGGAGACTTTTTGGAAAATCTTTTTGAGGGGAGATTTTTACTACATATTTTCTTAATCAAAGAAAAGCCACAAGAAATGGTTGTATGATTCTGTGGCACTCTTAATTTGCATCTTAACTGACCAATTCAAAATTATTTGATGCTTATGGATTTACTCCATATTGATATGCTCCATTCCACACAAAAAAAAAAAAAAAACCCGTGTAGGCTACATATAGATTTTCAAGTAAAAATAAATAGCAACTAAAGCAATAAAAATATTGACATCTTTAGGTTCTTAAATACTCCCAAATTTGGCAATTGCTGTATTAAACTTTAATTTCCACTTGTTGGTCATTATAAGCTCTTCATTCTTCATCTTCCCATTTGTCCATCCATACTCTTTTCCTTCAAATCCTTCAAAATAAATATTTGAGGGGCACCTGCCAACGTAATCCTCTCCTTGAACATATTTCCTAGTTGCTTTTTGTTTGTTCATTTTAAGTTTTTTATGATGTGTCCTTCAGGGAACAGATACCATATAGATAGGATTGCCAGAAAAAATACAGTACTCCTAGTTAAATTTGAATTTCAGATAAACAACACATAATTGTTTTTAGTATATGCATTCCCCAGGCAATAGTCTAGACACACTTATGCTAAATTAATTATTCTTTGTCTGGAATTCAAATGTAACCGGCCATCCTGTATTTTGATTTGGTAATTCTGGCAACCCAACATTTAGAGGAATCTAACTTTCTCTAGCAGTGAGATGCCTGTGAACTGATGTATTCTCAGAACGTGAGGCATAGCTACTGGATCCAAAATTCTTTGCAGGTTGATTATGAAACCATGTGAACACTGGCTGCCTGCTTGCTGTGTCAGAGTTGGTCATTTCCTGACCCCAAAGTACCCCACCCTTGGAGCCTTTGTGTGTTGCCTGAAATCATGTTGCATTTTTGAATGCAATGCTGTCTGTTGTGCTTTGATGCTTTCCAACTGATGCAGCCAAAGTGGAAGTCAACGTAGCTGTCAGCAGTTGGTCTTAATGACTGGGAGGAGGGGCATGAAATTTAGTACCTGCTTTGGACATGAGCATACTCATTCTCCTGCCAGTCTTGTTTTTGTCTCAAAATTCACTCCAAGTTTGAAGTGTACCAACAACTCAATCATGTGCAGATATTATTACTGCAAAGTTCCCTTTCCAGAAAGCTCACAAATGTACTTTAAAACTTAGAAAGCTGAGCTGACAGTTGTGATACATCCATAATCCAAAGTATGCATTGACAAGCATGGGAGTAGAAACCCCAGCACTTTGGGGGCTGTCCAGACTGCAATGTGGAGGACACAGAGTTTTTCTCTTCTTATAGGTAATCGATGGATTATGGCTTAAGTTCACACTGCATATTATATTTAAGAATGTCCCCTAATCCTTAAGGTTAATTAGCTTAAGATAAGGAAAACAAGATCATTGAATAAAATGAGGTACCCAGTAACTAAGAAATGGAAGTTACTGATTAAAATAATATATAACATCTTTCATTTTCTTATTTATACTTATGTATAAATAAAGATAACATAAAGCTAAAAGAATAAGGACAATTTACGATAAACGTAAATTATCCTAAAGTCATCAAATAAGAATTGAACACAGCCGTTGTTTTAAAGCGGACAGGCGAGTTGCATGTATATATGTGTAACTTTTCTTTGAATATAATGTTTAATATTTTAGGGTTTATATCTTACTTATCAATTTCAAATGTGTAAACACTATAAAAAATAACTTATTTTAAGTACAAATAAAGATATTGAAAATACTAAGACTAATACTGGAAACACTACATTTTGAAAACCTCTTACTGATAAAGTTTGGCTTGTAAAGGAAACATATAAAATTCATCATTAAGTAAGTACTCTTGAGACTGCTTTGATTTAATTTCTTTTAAGAAAACTTATTTTTGTCTTCATTTCTTCCAAAATTAGTAAAATTGCCATATTATTATAGGACTCTGAATAAAAAATTTGAGTGTTTTTTTTTTTTTCCCTAAATCAGAAGATCTAGCTTCATCTATTTAGGGACAGGTTTTAAGTGATACAGAAAAGTTAGAAATTGTGGTTGTCTGAAGAGGAAAAATCTTCCCATACATCCAAAGGGTAAAAACAAATACAGCTATTCTGATAATGTTATTTGATGTGATAACATACTCTGATACCTTTACAAAAGTCAAAAGGTAGCATCAGAAAATAAGGCCATTAGAGGATAAATGAATCACCAACAAAAAGAAAATTCAAGTTAGACATCCAATTCAGTGCTTTTAAATTCAGATCATTGGAAATGAATTTCTTATAATTTCATAAGGAGTGGAACACTGAACGCTAGCAAAAAATGAACTGTGAGATAAGTACCAACTAAAGTTTGTCTTAAATCTTCTTAGTCTAAGTGTTTGTTGTACTCGGAATCAGAAGAAATTATTCACCGGGATTTGTCAGGTGTTATCCAATTAACGTCAACCAACTTTGAAATCAACTTAGTCTGTTTGGAATGGTTTACTTTACTAGGTTGAAGTCAACCTTCTTTTCTAGTATAGTTGTGGTGACAAAAATAACTTTTATTCTAGAATCTTATTCTTTTGTAATTGTAAAATTGTTTAACAGAATGAACCCCTGCTTTCTTTAGAACTACTATGGTTTTAGTATGCTGATTGGGGGGGAAAAAAATCTCTCTCTTAGAGGCAGTAATTAACAGGCTTCCTAATGAGAAAATTCTCTTATGTCTAACCATCATCCTTCATGCTGCAGGGTAAGCTGCCTTTTCCTGATAGGTGTGTCTTCCTTGAGCTGCTTAAGGAGAGACCTGAAGCTCAGTGCTGCCCACCTCAACCTATGGCATTGTTAACATTGCTGTACTCACTTCTGAGTGGTTCTATCAAATAACTGTCTGTAATTAAACGTGCTCATCAGTGATAAGCAGGGACCTCCTGGGCAAATCAGATTTCTCATATGAACTGTCTTTAGTCTCATAACACCAAGACAAATGTGAAATAATAGCTTATTTCAGAAGTAAATGTTGAATTCTAGAAAGGAATGGCTTCCGTATGGTGCAGGTGCTGCAATTTTTTGTGTTGACTTTATCTTCAGCCTCTGGAGTTTCGCATTAGTAATAACAGGATGAAGTCGTAATCACATAGGCAAGTGTGACAGATTTAGGTTTGCTGGATAAAAGATGACTTCATGTCACCAAAGACAGTTTAGTTTATGTTGGTTACAAAGTCAAACCTCAGGGTATCCTGGATGTTTGGGTGAGCTCACTAGTTTTTTTATGGAGTGAGGTAAAGTGAAGTCGCTCAGTCGTGTCCGACTCTTTGCGACCCCATGGAGTGTAGCCTACCGGGCTCCTCCGTCCATGGGATTTTCCAGGCAAGAGTACTGAGTGGGTTGCCATTTCCTTCTCCAGGGGATCTTCCCAACCTCGGGATCGAACCCAGGTCTCCCACATTGTAGGCAGACGCTTTACCATCTGAGCCAGAAAAATACATATATAAACATTTGTTCTATCCTTATGAAGATGGAGAAGATACCAAACTGTGTTTTTCCAGACTGGAGAATTATGAAGTAATTGTGCCTTTCCCTAGATTTCTTACACCTTTGGATATAATGCTGTCTTTCACAAAAAGGCTCCTGTTTATCGTGTGCCATCCAGAGTGGTGGGTTTGCTTAAGATTCAGCAATCTCTGTTTCCTGGCAGCGTGGGGAGACGGCCCTGCACATGGCAGCCCGTGCAGGGCAGGTGGAAGTGGTCCGATGCCTCCTGAGGAACGGCGCCCTCGTCGATGCCAGAGCCAGGGTAGGTGCTGGTGCTTGGGGCTTGCTGCTGTTACTCACATGACTTCCATCTCCAAAAGGATGCTGCTGTCCTTCATCTCCTGTTGTGGAAATGCCAAGGACTGCAGGTGAACGCATCAATTCAGTAACAGTGTTTTCAGGCAGAAATGAAATGGTACAGTGAATATACACAGTGGAAAATACACTCCAATTTTAGAAACATTAACATTTGAAAAAATATACAGTATATAAGAAATTTGGCATTGAGTGACATTTTAATGATTTTTTTTAACCTATGAAAGCACTTCCACAAATATCTTCATTTTCATGAGCTTTAATATTTTTATCTATATTATAAAGACACTTACATAATATTTATTTCCTACCACCAAAGCTGATCACATTTCCATAGGCATTTCTTCCTAGTTACTGAGAAACAGATCATGTTCAAAGTTTTTATGTTTCCCCTTCATCTGCTTTACTCTCCTCCTTTTTGTAATGAGTCCTACTTTTCTTCTTACTCCGCTTTTCCATATTTAGACGTTCTGCCCTTTCACTCTTCCAAAGTACGGGAGATTGTGTGATTGGATTCTTCCATTTCTAATTCCCCCCCAACTTAATTTTTTTTTCCTCTTCTTTTAAAAAAAAGTTTTGCTTCCCTGTTGCTTTTTTCACCTTCTTCCTTTACACTGAATATTTTAGCAATATCTTCTGTTTCCTTTTCCACACTGTTCTGTTAACTTTTGCGCTAGCATCTTTCGGATTCTCATAGAATATTTAAATACTTTTTCTCTCCTTGTTCAATATTGAAGCTAGAGCTCACTTCAGCATGAATCCCACCATTGTGAGTCCATTTCAGAAATATTAGTGTACTGGAATGAAAGCATTCTACCAGTCATACAAATTGTCATTTTAGGCAAGTCATTTCACTTCCAGGTCTTTATGCTTAAAATGTAAGCTTGGCCTTAGAAACCTTGAAACTCCTCTAGACTTCCTTAATATTCTCTGACTCTCTGTGAATGTTGCAGCATTTTTTCCTGCAGACCTTCATGCAGAATGCAGTGATACATGGGCAGCCTTGACATTACTATTGTGTGTTTAGATTTTATCTTTCTATCCACTGTACAGTAGTGTAACTTATATTCTTTGGTAATCATTATTGTTGTTTTATGCTGTTATGTATTAAGTGTTTTGTTATTCAATCTCTATTCTTCCCTGCCTTGGCATTTTTCTTGGTTCCCTCTCCCCTCCCCCACCCTTAAAGACTATTTTTTAAGAGCAGTGTTAGTTTCACAGCAAAATTGAGCGGAAGGTTCATAGATTTCCAAAAGGCACCTGACCCCATAATCTCCCGATTATCAGCATTCCTCGCCGGAGTGGTACATTGATTTTGAATGATGAACCTACATTGATACATCGTGATACCCTCAAGCCCATAGTTTACACAAGGGTTCACCCTAGGTATTGTACATTCTCTGGGTTTGGACAAATGTATAATGACATGTATCCATCCTTAAGGCATCAAACAGAGTAGTTTCACTGCCCTAAAATCCTCTGTGCTCTGCCTATTCTCACTTCCTTTTAAGTTTGCCTGGCAATTCAGCTCTTAGAAAAAAATTATGGTCAGTCAATGCCCTCTGAGTACTATGAATTCACTAAGTTTACCAGAAATTGTGGTTGTGTTCTGGTAAATATTTTATAATCCATGCTTAACCATAAAAGGCCTTCACATTTATCTCTCTTAATATGAAATGAAGTGAAAGTGGAAGTTACTCAGTTGCGTCTGACTCTTTGCAACCCTATGGACAGTACAGTCCATGGAATTCTCCAGGCCAGAATACTGGAGTGGGTAGCCTATCCCTTCTCCAGTGGATCTTCCTGACCCAGGAATCAAACTGGGGTCTCCTGCATTGCAGGTGGATTCTTTACCAACTGAGCTATCAGGGAAGCCCTCTCTCTTAATATGAAACTACCTAATAGTTTGAGTCAAATTCCCACATGCATGTACTTCTGAAAACTCCCTTTCTTAACCTAATACCATTGTGCTAAAATTCACTTTCTTACAAAGGGGAGATAGTAAAAATTTTACCCAGTTACCACACTGATCTGTGTGCTTGCCCCACCCCCGGCCCAGGTTCTTTCTCAGCCAGCGTCCGCCATGGATGGACGTAACTGGGGGAGCTGCTGGGACCTTTGCTTCTGGGATCTCTCTTGCTTTAAGTGCCCATGTTCTGTTGGCACAGTATGGGGGTCTGGCATTTTCTTTAGGGATTGAGCAGTCACAGGGCTCCTAATTTAAACTCACTTGAAACTTAATTAAGACTTTAGTTAGCTGCCAGCAGATATGGTTCCTGGGGATCTTGTTAGCTAGAAACTAGTAGCGGAAATTTTATCAAACATTTAAACCCTGTCCCAGCCATTGCTTTTTTGTCATTTTGGTAAAAGGGGTTGGGGCTGAGAAAGTCTCCCTGATTTTTCAAGCTAGTAGTGATGGTAAGGCTGAGCTCATATCTGCCTGGATCAGGCTGTATTACAGTCAGTGATGCTTTATGATGAGAGAATTGCTGCCCCTCATACTGTCGATGGTGACTGCAACCATGAAATTAAAAGATGTTTACTCCTTGGAAGAAAAGCTTTGACCAACCTAGACAGCATATTAAGAAGCAGAGATATACTTTGCTAACAAAGGTCTGTCTAGTCAAGGCTATGGTTTTGCAGTGGTCATGTATGGATGTTGAGAGTTGGACTATAAAGAAAGCTGAGCACCAAAGAATTGATGCTTCTGAACTGTGGTGTTAGAAAAGACTCTAGAGAGTCCTTTGGACTGCCAGGAGATCCAGCCAGTCCATCCTAAAGGAAATCAGTCCTGAATATTCATTGGAAGGACTGATGTTGAAGCTGAAACTCCAATACTTTGGCCACCTGATGTGAAGTGCTAACTCATTGGAAAAGACCCTGATGCTGGGAAAGATTGAAGGCAGGAGGAGAAGGGGATGACAGAGGATGAGATTGTTGGATGGCATCACCGACTTGATGAACATGAGTTTGAACAAGCTCTGGGAGTTGGTGATGGACAGGGAAGCCTGGCGTGCTGCAGTCCATGGGCTCGCAAAGAGTCGGACACAACTGAGCGACTGAGCTGATAGTTGGAAGAGACCGAGAAGGTCCAGATACATACAATTTTTCTTTAATATTATCTTCTTTGCTTTCCCAGTTCTTTGCTTTGGATTGAATTAGCTTTAACTGGGGGTGGCAAATTAAGCTTTTGTTATTCAACAGGAAAACAACAACCCACACATTCAGAAGTCTTAGAACCTCTGATTTCAGGTGGAAAACATTTCTTATTGAATCTGTATGTTCTTTCCTTTTCAATTTTCAGATAGGATTGTACCAGAAATTCAAGAAATTAGGCAAGAAATCTTATTTCTTAACTTTAAAAACAAACAAAAAACAAGTACCTTAATGCTCTATAGTCTAAGAACCAAGAGACACTGATAATTTAGCCAGTTACCCAGTCACCACTAGTCAAGGTTTGTCGCTTCCCAGCTATGGACTGAGGGGTTATCATTGCCCCAACTCTCTCCCTTGCTCACTGAAAACACATGTTAGAGTGTGTCACGTGCAGAACCCACCTCTCTCAAAATCTGCTGGGCAGAAGTCCAAGAAAGAACACCCAGAAACGACAGATGTTCATGTTGCTATCCTCAAGTTCTTTGGTCTCTTGATTGTTGCTGCTGTTTTTGCTATCCATTTATTTTGGTAGTTGTTAATTCTCTTCACCCCTCTCTTATCTCCTCTATATTTCAGAGAAAGTTGTGTCTTTTAAAGTGTTGTCAGTTTCCTTTTCTATTGAGCATCCCCCATTGTCCTATTAGTTTTCTTACATGTGTGCTAAGTTGCTCAGTTGTGTCCAACTCTTTGCGAACCTTTGGACTGTAACCCACCAGGATCCTCTCTCTGTGGGGTTTTCCAGGCGAGAACACTGGAGTGGGTTGCCATGCCCTCCTCCAGGAGATCTTCCCAGCCCAGGGATCGAACCGTGTCTCTTATGTCTCCAGTATTGGCAGGCAGGTTCTTCACCACTGGTGCCACCTGGGAATCCCATTAGTTTTCTTAGTGGCCGTCATATTGTCTCTGTAGAATGAATAGACAAAGAAATGTCTTTAGAATCCATTGTCTGAATTCACGTTCTGTTTTAATAACTGAGTGACCTTGGACAGTCCTGGAGAACTCATTTAATTCCTCTGGAAAAGATCAACTAATACATCCTACACCTTCCTTTGAGGTCTGTTATAAGCATAGGACTTGTCGAGTACATGAAAGATGTTTAGAAAGTGCAAATTTTTCTAAAATCTCAGTTCTGTATAATTACTATTTATTATTTTGTTCTTACCCTCTTGGAATGCATATAGTGCTATTTCATCTCTTCATGTCACTCCCTCTGAATACTTCTTTTCTTATAACTTTAAGATACTGCATTTTTTGAACAATTCTTCCCCACTCTATCTTCTCTATTCATTCTTGGCCCTGGAAGCTGGCCCAGCTTTTCCTCCCTCACCTTTGTTAGGAAATGCCCTTGGGCAGATTAGAGATACACCTCTTTTCATCACTAAGGTTACCCACAATTTTCTTTTAGAAGAGAATAGTTTGGCCTAGTTTTCTGAACACTGAAAACGTTTTCCTGACAACATATTAGAGTCAGGTGTTTTCCTGAGCCCCTTGAATGTGTCCTTCCTGTCTCTTCTACCAGCTATATCCTCTCCCTTTTTTAAATGAAAAGCACTTGGCAAATTCTTAACCCCATTATCTTCTTGCCAGACTTCCATTTGATCTTTGAAGCCCTGGATGCAAGTCTCAGACCCGTCTGCCACGTTTCCTGGAATGACATCTTTTAAAATCAAATTACAATATCTTCTTTATCCACAGTCTCTCCTTGAAGAAAATAACCAGCATGTGTATCCTTGGCTTGCTAAGTGGAATAATAACATTTTCCCAGCATCCTTTGTTCTTTTTCTCTTGATACAGTTCCCAGAATACTGTCTCTTGGTGAAAGCTTTTGGATGAGAATCTAGGTCTTAGGACTTCTGGACTAGATTTCTTTCTTATTCAGAACCATAAGCTAGTTTATATTTAAACATCAGTGAGGGCTGAAGCCTTAATGAGTTGAGAAGCATTTTGGCATGTACAGAAAACAATGACCAAGTTCATGGAAATATCTACTTTTAAAAAATCTGAGGAAGAGTTTGTGACCAAATAGGTCACTCTGTAACAAGATAGAAATTGTGGTCAGAGTTGACATAATTTCCTTTGGGGTAGAGGTTCCTAGAGATTCCGAGGAGACATCATGAAACATCTGGCTGAAATGCACTATCGGTGAAGTTCGGTGTATCCTGGCACTAACTTTTTACTTGACTTGAGTTGTAGGAGGAACAGACGCCTTTGCATATTGCCTCCCGCCTGGGTAAGACAGAAATTGTTCAGCTGCTTCTGCAACATATGGCTCATCCAGATGCGGCCACTACAAATGGGTACACGCCGCTGCACATCTCTGCCAGGGAAGGACAGGTGGACGTGGCCTCGGTCCTGCTGGAAGCGGGGGCAGCCCACTCCTTGGCTACCAAGGTAAGAGGAGTGGCTTCACGCCGACGTGGACCAGGAGCAACCCTGCGTCACAGAGGCAGGGAGGCGGAGCTCCTGTCAGCCTCCCACTTACTGCTTTCTCTTTGAATGTTTTAGATTATTTTCTAGATGACCAAGGGGAATTGTGAGATTATGTATAGTATCTTCAATAAAGACGGCTGCATTTTCTTCTTCTAATTTAATGCCAGTGTCATTTCTAGAACTTTATTATTATTATTTTGGCCAGGCTGTCTGGCTTGTGGGATCTTAGTTCCCTGACTAGGGATCAAACCTGGGCTCCTTGTAGTGGGAATGTGGAGTCCTAACCACTGGACTGCCAGGGCATCCCCCCTAGAACTTTAATTAAGATGATTTCCATAAAGCAGGGTCTACATTCTCCTCCCTTTCCATGGTAAAATCTGTAATATATTGCCACAAGGAAAAAAAATACTAGTATTACTAGTGAGGAAAAGAACATTGCATTAGATTGGCAGTACTGTATTTGTTAAGAGTTAAGAGTTTGTTAAGAGTACCACCTAGAAGTTCACTTTACTTAATCTTGCATTTTCCCAACCTTGGTACTAGCTCTCACGCCTTTCCTGGTTTCTACTTAACCAGCTCACAGTGGTTCAACAGTGGACTAGACAGTGGGCTGCAGAATCATACTTGATTAGTCACTAGTGTCGAATAGAAAATTAGACAATTTAAATCTAATTCTAATCTAATTAGAAAGTTAGATGTTCTAAAGAAAATCCATATCACAGAATTTTACTTATGTTCAAAGTTTAATGCTAGGGCAGACAATTTTTTTCCCACTTGACGCATTCTGTTTGAGATCCACTATTTGAATGTGACTTAGAATGAAAAACGAACACAATTTACTGGAGCAAAAGAAATGAACTAGTCCAGAAGAGGAGAATGAGCCATGTTACAGCCTACAACAACTGAATTGTTTGCAGGGCAAAATAATTCCGACAAGTCCAACAGTGATTTAGATTATTAAAGAGACACCGTCAATTTGCTCATAATAAATAGACATAAATACTACATCTAAGAGAGAAGGAAGTTTTCAAGTTTAAAGTGAAGTATTGTGTTGGCTTCTGTCCTCTTAGCGGTAGAAGCAGTCCATTATCCGTGATGAATTGATCCTTGAACACTGAAGAGGTTAAGGGCACCCACGCTTCATGCAGTTGACAATATTCATATAACTTGCAAGCTGTCCTTGGATTCGCACTTCCCTGTATCCTGGTTTCTTCCATATCCATTGTGCAGCCTTGGATTCAACCAAATGCAAACTGTGCGGTACTATAGTATTTGCCATTGAAAAAAATCTGCGTATAAGTGAACTCCCACAGTGCAAACCATTTTATTCAAGGGTCAACTCCATAATAATAATAATAATAGCAGCAGTAGCAACCCAAGAAAGGTTGGGTGATTGTCTCCTCAGACGAAGGTGAGAAATAAATGAAATTCAGATATGTAAAATACAGAAATAGGCAATAAAATATAGTCCCTGTCTTTCAAAGATTTTTAGAATTAAAGATATATCTAAAGCAATATTAAATTACGACAGTTAAATAAAAGAAACTATTAAACAAAACAGTTCCACAATGCAAGTGACTGGGGTTCTAAAGAGTAGTTGACTCATCATTATTAAAGCTATTTGAGTGTTTATAAATATCAGAGGGCAAGTGAAATCCTGATGAGATTAACATAGGGGAAGAAGGAAAATGTGTGACTCAAGAGAGATTTTCCACCCTCTATTTTGTGATTCTACAGTAAAGATTCTATGTAGTCTTGTCTAATAATAGTTTCCAAATTTATAAAGGGGCTGGACCACTATTCCAGCAAGACTTTAAGGATAAAAGTTTGGTTTTTTTTCTTCTTTACCACCCGGTTTGTCTCAAAGAACTCTACTTCACCCTGGGGGTCACCCCGGTCATTGTGTTTAGGGAGGAGAGTATTAATAACATATGTTGGCTTAAATGGACTTCTTATATCCCTCCCACACTTGCAAAAAACAGATTTACTCTCCTCCAAAGACTGACTAGTACCTAAGGTTCAAAAAAAGCAAAAAGAAAAAAAGACATCTTAGCTAAAAATAATGTGTATAGTGATACCGTGAGAAAGCAGTGTTGTTTCTTGAGGGATGTTCTGCATTCGTTGGAGGATAGAGCATATATCTTAGACCACTTAACCCAGGCATGTTTGTTGTGTGTGTGTTGCAAGCCCTGGTTAGCTTTAGAATCCTCCCACACCTACCCCAGTGCCAGAAGAGCTTGTGGTTAGACTGTCTGGCCAATAGGATGGATTTGAGATCATGGTGTAGGAGCTGTGCCATCCTAGAGATCTGAGCCCAGGAACTTGGCTATATTTGTAACAGACTGCTAATTACAGAGTGACGTGGATTATGCACACAAGACATTGAATCTGTACATACAAACGGGTAGGAGAGCAACAGTTAATCTGGTGTTAATCAGCTCAATAGAATGCGAGAAGTAAAGTGTATTTTCCAAAAGGTATTAGATAAAGTGTGGGTCTTCTGAGAAAAGGGATAACAGTCAGGAAGAGAGGTGGTTTCTAAGGTGAAAACTTTTTGTTCTGTCCACCATTTATCTTGCTATTTCTGCAGAAACCGCTATCAACTGAATCACAAATCATTTTTTTTTTATCATGACTGCTAAAATACCCTAAATTTGGAATTCAGGTATTAGAAAAAGAATAGGAAAAAAGAGTCTGGACAGAAGGCACTATTGGTTTAATCCTGTTAATTTTAGAGGTAAGAAAAAGACAGGAATTTTTTTTTTTCACTCACAGATCAGAGTCATTTTCCTGACCCTTGCACATTCCAAGCATATAAGGTCCAATTTCAGTCTCCAAGCCCTCAAAATAAGATTTTTTTTGTCCAGTCTATCAAGCCAAACTCTTGCTTGTTAAATTTTATTCCTTATTCTAGTCCTCGTTTATGACTAACAGATTTAATGTTTCCAGTATTTTTCCCAAGTGGAGAATCAACATAGTTTGCTTAATAGGTTTTGTTAAAACGATTTTGTTAGCAGTCACAAAGACAAATGCTACATTTTACTTTTGTTCTTCCCATTTTCAGAAGGGTTTTACCCCCTTGCACGTAGCTGCCAAGTATGGGAGCCTGGATGTGGCAAAACTTCTCTTGCAACGCCGTGCTGCGCAGATTCTGCGGGGAAGGTAAAAGTTTCCAGTAATGCATGTTTGTTCTTAGCCTGTAACTCGGTTAAGTTGGAAACTTGGGGGATTGCTGTTTCAAGATATTTTTCTCAGTCTTCTGAAAGAAATATCAATGTAATTGTTGAAACTGTGCCAAATAGACATGATGCAGATGTCTGTCCGTGACCTGTCCACATACATACCGATTCTGAAGGTGTTTAAAAAAGCTGTGTCTCACACGTGTGTTGGTATCACAACAGGGTCCAGAACTTCTCTATATTAAGAAAAATCCTTGCAATGTTATTGTAATAATTCTTACATGGCATTTTAGATGTTTTTTAATGGTGGAATCCAGATGCTCTGTGTTAATCGTAAGCTCCACTGCTCATTTTCAGTTTTAGTTACATTTCTAATATGAAAATCATGAGATATTTATTTTGATTTTTTCCTATTGACTATATTAATGCATTAACATGAACTTAATCTGTATCAGTTTCCACGCATCCTGGCAGCTTTACAGCAGCTAATGCTAATTTATTAATACTGAAACTTAAACACGCCCTTTACAGAATGGCCTTACCCCGCTCCATGTTGCTGCTCACTATGACAACCAGAAGGTGGCGCTGCTGTTACTGGAGAAGGGTGCTTCCCCTCACGCCACGGCCAAGGTGAGGATCGCAGAAAGGGCTTTCAGATGTAGGATGTAACTGATCTGACGGCACGTGGGAACTGGTTTTTAAACATAGGGTATTGTTATAACTGCAACTAGTACTGATAGTAGCTTTTGGTATTAACATTTTTTCCCTTCCATTTGATTCCACAAAACCTTTTAAAATTTTTTACACGTCAGCAAATATTAAGGAGATGTGCCCAGGAGCCAGGAAAGATAACTCTTACTGCCAGGACTCCGTGTTTTAGACTCAGAAGTATGAATTTTGACATAAGAAAGTTCAGGTTTTTCCTTTTCTTGTATAAACCAAATGTTGTGATACACCCACCCTTTTATTTGCTCATTTTTTCTGACTGGAATTTTCACTGTGCTCTATGAAATGCTCTTTGGTTTTGAAATGTTGCATTCTTGTTAACTATAACATACATCCTTTTAAGTTTCTAGTCTAGGAATGCATTTTGGGAGTATGTGTAGCAGCAACTCATAAAAGAGCTCCAGCTAAGACCTGAACCTTTGGATGATGTTTCTATAATTTGAGCTGCCTCTTTATTACACTGAAAATAACACATGAATGTCATATAACACCTAACGTCATTATTGTCTGCTGCATTTATTCATTCAGCAGACATATATTGGAAACATATCAGAGTTTATTTATTTAAAAAGAAACTATTTATTGTGGTGGAAAAATATTCATGCTGTTAGATGACACAGTAGAGCAACAACTGTTACCATCTGTATGTCAAACACTTTACATGCAATGTCTCGTTTACTTTCACAATGATCCTGTGAGATTAGGGTAATAATTTCTATTTTACAGATGAGGAAGTGACATTTAAATAGGTTAGTTTGTAAGTCCAAAGTCACATGACTAAGAATTGACAGAACAAGGATTTGATCTCAGACAATCGGACTTTAGAGCCAGCACTCTTAACTACTAGGTCTATCGTGTCCCAAAGCATTAGAGAGAGAATTATCCCACTTCTAGTATAGCAATATGTACATATGTACTCACATGTCTATTTAAATTATATACATTGCTGCTAATTCGCTTCAGTCGTGTCTGACTCTGTGCGACCCCACAGATGGCAGCCTGCTAGGCTCCCCTGTCCCTGCAATTCTCCAGGCAAGAACACTGGAGTGGGTTGCCATTTCCTTCTCCAATGCATGACAGTGAAAAGTGAAAGTGAAGTTGCTCAGTCGTGTCTGACTCTTAGCGACCCCATGGACTGCAGCCCACCAGGCTCCTCCATCCATGGGATTTTCCAGGCAAAAGTACTAGAGTGGGGTGCCATTGCCTTCTCTGAAATTATATACATTATACCTATGTAATAAAATGGAATACTCTATTTAGAAGTATATTTTGTATAATACCAATATTTTGTATATAAAAGTTATATATGAGAAACTATTACAAATACTTAAAACTTTGTACCCATACCTACATATGTGCCTATATGTGTATGTGTAAATATGTATACACATATTTTATTGTTACAAATATATAGCTTGTGATGTTTATCAAAAGAACAGGACAGATTTTATTATTGCACATACTATTCTTATTTATAACCCCTTTTCTCTATAATGTCATCAATTCTGCATTTATCATAAAATGTCTTTCTTCTTACTAGACTATAAACTATTTGAGGACAGTAATCGTGTTATATTCACATTTGTATGTTTCTGAGGTGTCTCATACAGTATTATTTAGGTTCTCAATAAATTTTAATGAAAGAAAGAAGACTGAGCAACTATCCCAATAGAATAAAAAATACCTGTTCATTTAACATCCCAGTGTTTTTTCCATTTCTAGGCTGACCATTTTGAACAAAGATATGAAAGACTTTGTCAATACCCAACACAACTCTTTATTTGAACTCTTAATATGTATAAGGAAAGGGTTGTTGTAAAACTATAAAATGGATGTTCTCTCCCAACAAGAGACTCTCAATCTACCAGGGAGAGAAGATCTAACTTATAATGTATATGGTTTTTCTAAAGAGACAAATATAGCCTTGATCTCTCACCTGGACAAAGTGTGGTCCTTACTCAGGAGCAAACATACAGAGTCCTGAAGACTAGGGAGAGTAGTCTCTGTTCCAGGGTTTGCAGTGGGGTGGGTTTAGGAGGCTCCTCTAGGGTCTTACGCTCACCTGCCCCAGCTTGTCAGGGAGCATGAGGCCTGCAGCTCTGAGGCTGCTCCAGGAGGCTGCCAGTGGGCGGACCCCAGCCCTGCTGCCACTCTTGACCCTCTGCTCTCTACAGCGCCCTAACCCCCCCAACCATCCATCCCTCCCACCCCCCTGTCTCACACACACACACACACACACACACACACACACACACAGTTCAGTTCAGTCGCGCAGTCGTGTCCGACTCTTTGCGACCCCATGAATCGCAGCACGCCAGGCCTCCCTGTCCATCACCAACTCCCGGAGTTCACTCAGACTCACGTCCATTGAGTCTGTGATGCCATCCAGCCATCTCATCCTCGGTCGTCCCTTTCTCCTCCTGCCCCCAATCCCTCCCAGCATCAGGGTCTTTTCCAATGAGTCAACTCTTCGCATAAGGTGCCCAAAGTACTGGAGCTTCAGTTTTAGCATCATTCCTTCCAAAGAAATCCCAGGG
>SJXQ01000583.1:107629-161496 GCA_006408695.1 Aepyceros melampus | reverse complement strand
CCTCCCAACTCCATCCATCCTCCACCCCACCCCACCCCGCCTGCCCCACACACACAGTCCCTGAGATCCTGGAACCTCTTTGCTTCTTTCTATCAAACTCCAGAATTCTTTCTTAGTCTTCATTGGGTTTGTTTTTGTTATTTGGTTCCCCAAAATTTGACTCTATCTGGAGTTAGGAGGGTTCTTCAGACTAGCAGGTTAAGTATCTGCTGGACAGTCAAACCTCTAATATTGCTACAACTTAGCATTCTCTTGATCTCTTATGTTGTTTTTTTTTTTATTTTTTAAAACCTCTCTGTCCTCTACATGAGTCCCAGATTTTACCTAACCTTGGTAGGTTTACTGATACTTTGCTTAGCTTTGGTAGTCTGTGTTACAGGACTGGGGAGAGTTGGGGCTGAAGAAAGAAAGCCCACTGCAAAAAAAAAAAAAAAAAAAATTGTGTAAACTTACAGGGTCCACAATAATCTATGTGCTCTTTTATTCAGTAGAGCCCATGGTTCAAGTGCAGTGTTCTGGATCATGTGGAACATAAGGGACCTGTGAAAAGACTTCCAGGAAGAGCTGCTGAATTTCCCGAGCAGCTCAGAGGGAAATGTTCATTGGAACTGAAAGATGCTTCTGTTGACTTGGAGAGAAGGAGACAGTGGGATAACGTAGGGACGTGTGAGGATCCAGATTTCATGACTACACAGAGGCCTTTTAAATTCTCAAAGCCCCTTTTCATTTTTCGGTACACTTTGCAGTTAGACTTTAGAGTCTCATAAGAAGCACTTCATCAGTATGCTGAAGCACTTCATCAGTGCTTCCCTTCAGCGTCTCACAATTAATGGCCAGTCACTGTTTTTCATGAAAAATTCTACCAGAATTGACAAAGAGAAGGAAAGGAACAGTGTAGGTTCCAGACTTATACTTGTTCCAGAGCTTTGCTAATCTGTTTGTCCTTTTAACTAAGTATGAGGTTTAAACTTAGGCTGTTATAAGCAAAGGTTAAGTTCCTCTGGTTTCTGGTTCTCTCCACAAACTCCCACATAAGACTAGTAGCCTCATATTTCTACCTTTGAGCAGCTTTTAGAGACAAAAAGGAAGTAGAGGGTTTTAGTTGACTATAAGATTAATATAAGCTGATTTTATTGTTTAAATTGAAGAAAGTAGGGAAAGCCACTAGGCCGTTCAGATCTGACCTAAATCAAACTCCTTATTAATATAGTGGAGATGATGAATAAATTCGAGATTCGATCTAGTAGACAGAGTGCCTGAAGAACTCTGGACTGAGGCCCATAATATTGTACAGGAGGCATGACCATAACCATTCCAAGGAAAAGGAAATGCAAGAAGGCAAAATAGTTGTCAGAGAGGGTTTTACAAATTGCTGAGGAAAGAAGAAAACTGAAAGGCAAGGGAAAATGGGAAAAATATACCTAACTGAATGGAGAGTTTCTGAGAATAGCAAGGAGAGAGAAGAAGGCCTTCTTAAATGAACAATGCAAAGAAATAGAGGAAAACAGTAGAATGAGGAAGATCAGACTTCTCTTGAAGAAAACTGGAGATATCAAGGAAACATTCCATCTATGAATGGTCATGATAAAGGACAGATGCGGTAGGGACCTAATGGAAGCAGAAGAGATTAAGAAGAGGTGGCAAGAATACACAGAAGAACTATATAAGAAAGGTCTCAATGACCCAGATAACCACGATGGTGTGAACACTCACCTAGAGCTAGAATTTGTTCTAGCTTTGATGGAATTCTATCAAATGATGGAATTCCAGCTGAGCTATTTCAAATCCTAAAAGATTATGCTGTGAAAGTACCGCACTCAGTATGTTAGTAAATTTGGAAAACTCAGCATGGCCACAGGACTGGAAAAGGTCAGTTTTTATTCCAATCTCAAAGAAGAGCAATGCCAAAAAATGTTCAAACTGCCATACAGTTGTCCTTATTTCACATACTAGCAAGATAATGCTCAAAATCCCTTAAGCTAGGCTTTGAGTATGTGAACTGAGAGCTTTCAGATATACAGATTGGATTTAGAAAAGGCAGAAGAACCAGATATCAAATAGCCAACATCCACTGGATCATGGAGAAAGCACAAAGAATTCCAGAAAAAACATCTGCTTCATTGACTAGGTGAAAGCTTTTGACTGTGTGGATCACAACAAACTGGAAGTTCTTAAAGAGATGGGAATATCAGATCACTTACCTGTCTCCTGAGAAATCTGTATTTGGGTCAAGAAGCAACAGTTAGAACTGGACATGGAACAACAGACTGGTTCAAAATTATGAAAGGAGTATGACAAGGCTGTATATTATCACCCTGCTTTTTAACTTATATGCAGAATACATCATGTGAAATGCCAGACTGCATAAATCGCAAGCTGGAATCAAGATTTTTGGGAGAAATGTCAACAATCTCAGAAACGCAGATGATACTACTCTAATGGTGAAGAGAAGCTAAAGAGCCTCTTGATGAGGGTGAAAGAGGAGAGTGAAAAAGCTGGCTTGAAACTCAGTATTTAAAAGATCATGGCATCTGGTCCCATCACTTCATGGCCAATAGAGAAAAGGGGGAAAAGTGGAAACAGAGACAGACTTTGTTTTTTGGGGCTCCAAAATCACTTCTCACAGTGACTGCAGCCATGATATTAAAATACTCTTGCTTTTTAGAAGGAAAACTTTGACAAACCTAGACAGAGACATTACTTTGCTGAGAAAAATCCATATAGTCAAAGTTATGGTCTTTCCAGTAGTCATGTACAGATGTGAGAGTTGGACCATAAAGAAGGCTGAGCACTGAAGAATTGATGCTTTTGAATTGTGGAACTGTGGAAAACTCTCAGACTCTTGAGTCTGTTTGATAGCAAGGATGTCAAATCAGTCAATCCTAAAGAAAATCAACCCAACCCATTGGAAGGACTGATGCTGAAGCTGAAGTCGTGATACTTTGGCCACTTGAGGCTAAGAGCCAACTCACTGGAAAAGACCCTGATGCTAGGAAAGATTGAAGGCAAAAGGAGAAGAGGGTGGCAGAGGATGAGATGGTTAGATAGCATCACTGACTCAGTGGACATGAATTTGAGCAAACCCCTGGAGATGGTGAAGGACAGGGAGGCCTGGTGTGCTACAGTCCATGGGGTCGCAAAGAGTTGGACATGACTTAGCGACTGAATAACAACAAAAATCTTTTTCACCACACCACACATGCTGACTGGCTATGGTGGCACATACTAAATAATTGTTAAATGGTTAAAAAGTACACTCCAACTAGAAGCACATTAGTAGGGGTGTTATAACAGGATCATGGAAATAATGCTGTTTTATTCTGTTGTTAAAATCATATCTAAATATATTAACAAACTAGAGTCAGTCCAAAGCAGGTCCTCCTCAATGGAGAACTCTGGAAATGGGGCTTCTGTCAGGAATAGTTGAAGGAATGGGAAATTTAACCTGAAAAAGAGAAGACTAAAGGGAGATATGAAAACCGTCTCCAGGTATTTAAAGGACAGTGATGCAGACGAGGAATCTGGCTTGTTGTTCTTCAGGAGTAGCATTACCAGGGGGAGATTTTAAGCTTTGGGGCATTTGTGTCTATATCTGTCTTATAGTAGAATGGTTTGTAAAGATTTGGGTGTTATTGGACTGAAACTTATAATGAGCAAGAATTTGGATTTCTTATAACCTTACTTTTTAACTTTTCTGTTGATTAGAGATTCTTATCTCCATTAGGCGTACATCAGTGCAATTGCTAACCTTACAACATAGGTGTGTTTTTTTTTGTTTTCATCTTTTTAGAATGGCTACACTCCTTTACATATTGCTGCCAAGAAGAATCAAATGCAGATAGCTTCCACACTCCTGAGCTACGGAGCAGAGACGAACATCGTGACAAAGCAAGGGGTCACTCCACTCCATCTGGCCTCGCAGGAGGGACACACAGATATGGTCACCTTGCTTCTGGATAAGGGAGCCAATATCCACATGTCCACCAAGGTATTCCAGTTTGGCCTCTTGCTTTCGCGAAGAGGCTTTTGAGTGAATGTAAATAGAAACCAATCTAAGACAATTTGAAACAAAACGAGGGTGTGTGTTGGAGACAAACAGGGATATCTTATAGAATTCAAGGGTAGCAAAGGAGTCAAGCCTTACGAGGGCTGGAAAATCAGAAGGAAGTGAGGGGCGAGGCTTACAGACTATGCCTAGAGGGCTGTCTGGTTGTGTCCTGACTTTTCTGGCAAGTTGGTGTCTTTTTCCTCTCTCTGTGCGTCTGCTCCCTTTGCTTCTCTATGTCTGTGACCAGAGAGGCTATCCTATTGCTCCCAAGAGTTAGTATCACTGCAGTTCAAGCAGCTGTCCAGATTGCTATAGAACTGCTGGTCCTACTTCCAGATTCCAGAGAAAGAGGAGAATTGGTTGTTTCATCTGGGGCCCAATCCAAACACTTGCTTCTAAGCTTTTGTTCTGTGCCTGCGACCCAAGTCATTCTCAACGGGGCTGAGCATCAGAGGCACCTGTTGATCAGTAGCAGGGAACTCAGTAAAATAATGATTTCTTCTTCTTAGCTTGTGTGGTTATGGTGGTGGTCAGAGAATCAGTGTTTTTAATAAAGCATCTCTCCAGAGAATAGCCTTTGTGGACAAGTGTATTAACTATAATAGAGCAAGTCAGGGACATATTGGGAAAAGATATTAAAATTTTTGCAAGTACATGCCAGTCTTTCTCCATATATATCCATAACCCTGTCTATTTATGTATCTTATCTTTTTTTTTTAACACTTCTTTGTACTCCATTGGAACCAGCTGCTGAGAAACAAAAAAATTGGAGCTTGTTTATAAGTTAGCTCATCATTTATATCTTCTGATGCTTTTTTTTAACACATGGTGTGGGTTTAGTGAAAGTTAAGTTTCTTAGGATTTCCCACAAATAAACAAATAAAATTTTCCACATTTCACTGTTAATTATTACTTTTGGAGACTCAATTGTAAGTTGGTCTTAATAACATTTGTAAATAGGTTATGTAGCTTATGTCCTTTAGAAAGAGCTGTTGAAAAGACAGGTTATCTTGACTGCCTCCAGAGTCCTATTCTGTGCTTAATTACTCAGAAATATTCCAGTATATTCTTTGCCCTTATGCATTTCTCTCTTCTTTATCAAAAAAGCCTCAGAGATCCTTTTTTACAGTATGGTGAGACTAATTATAGGCTTAACCCTCCAAAAGATATTTGCATTTTTAACAAGAATGAACATGATGACGCTTTACAGTGAAATTCAATGTGTCAGCCAGACAATACTTAAAGTCTGGGGCATGGATTTCCTTGTGATTGTTAAAATCATGGGACTCAAGTGGTCTTTTAGCTCACTGGGGACAGTCTCATTATGAAACCAGTGGTAAATATTTCACTTTACATCAGTACACAAATGAGTCATATGTTTATTGTGCATTAAAAACAAATCTTCATTTGAAAATAAACACAAGAAATCCATAAATGAATCTTGCAAAATTTTGAGTAGAATTGACATTTCGTGAAACTGATCACATTGTGGTTCTGATGGTATAATTTTTAATTCATAAAAATGGCACACATATTTCTAGAATCAGTTTGCTATGTCCTCCCTGATGGTATTCTTCCAAACATATTGCTTCTTTTGAGACAATTTTAGCAGTCAGCAAATACTTAATGAGTATTTTTGAATATTTTCTCTACTCAGCAATGGAGAAAAATATTCCACTTGAACCACAAAGTATTTATGTTATCAGTAGAATGTGATTTCAATATTGGATGATTTCCTAAAGATCAACGATGATGTATTTGTTACTGGAGTAAAACTTTAGTAAATATGTTAAGATATATCTAAATAACAATATGATTTTGAAAAATATAACCTTGCCTTTTGGTTGGTGTTATTTATTTTATAAATTATAATAAATAAATTTATATGAAATAAATATAGGAAAATGCAACTGTGAAGATATCCTAGATAATAAGCAAAGCTGATAACAAATTTTCCATTGCTTTTTAAAATTACATATATTCTTTTTCTATTTAAGACCAACTAAAGTCAGGGACTTCCCTGGCGGTCTGGTGGTTAAGAATCCATGCTTCCACTGAAGGGCGCATGGGTTCAATCCCTGGTTTGAGAACTAAGATCTCTCATGCCACTCAGTGTGGCCAAAAAGAAAGAAAGTTCAACTAAAATTAACTAATATGCTCTAAGTGAGTATTTCTCGGTAAGAACTGTAATACAGAAATAGATATTTCCTTCCTTATCCAATCACCCATCTAATAATAAAACCAATTGTAGAGTCTACCAGTGCATCTTAGGAAATAGATTACTTTTTTTTGAAAAGAACTCTTTCAACATCTTCTGTTTTCTTAATTTCTTAGGAAGGTTTACATAATTTGATTTAGGCAGTAAATTTACCATAATAAACTGTAGAGGATTTTTACACTGGTTGTTAGTTTGCCATCTTAAATTGTAAAAAATCCATTGTGCAAATAATGTAGAAATCAGCACATACATTTGAAATGCCATTAAAGATGCCTTTGAGACATCTGATGATTACTTCATTTAATGATCACTTCAGTAACATTGTTAAAAGACTGATTATTTCTAAGGAGAAATAATTTTATGTTTGCTATTTTAATATAGAGAATAACAATATGAAGAAAAATCTGCTTTGTCCTAATATTCATAATGTTTATACTTTAGGACTATATACTGTTTAGAAATGATAACATTTTAATGCAGAAGGGTGTATCTTCCATCTCATTCTTATGGTTTATGAAACTCAAAGCTGAGCTCAGTCAGAACTCTACGAATTAAAAGGCCTCAGACTCTTAAAACATTTAAGGTCTTTCTCTAGTTGGAGAATCTTTTTTTTTTCTTTGTTAATATTACTTCGATTTTTTAAAGGTGAGAGAACTTGTCACTTTATAGAAGTAACACCATGGCTAGAGAGCATGAATTTTGAAGAACATGGTTTAGATTTCTCAACCCAAGCAGACTGTAGGAGAGCCGGCCTGCAGGCCATAGTTGAGACGCTTTGATTGGATATGAGCTCGGGGAGTGGGAGTGCCAGCTGAGAGGACAAGTAGGATAGCACAGTATGCAGATGCAAGATGCACTGGGAGAGGATAAACACACTAGGTGTTGGAACGAGACAGCAGGGGACGAACATATGGTATGAATATCCTGTTAGCTGGAATGTAAGTTCTCAAAGGGCAGCAGCTTTTGTTCACTGATATATTCAAGTGTCTAGGACACTTCCTGGCATATGAGTGGTTCTCAAAAAACACGTTTTAAACGTACAAATGATTTGGGTTTTAAAGATACCCTTTAAATTTCAGTTTTGCTTGATGGGAGATAATTACATGTAGTGAGGCTGTCATTGACTTGAATAAATCACTTTTCCCTCCTTTCTCTATTCTTTTATCTTAATTGTACTTTATTTGCATGCCTAATTACTTAAAATAATTACTTGATATACCTATGCCAGGAAATTTACATATAATTGGCCAAATATATGGTGTGAAATATGAGTGATCGGGTCACTATTTATCACTTAGGTAAATCCCTAAAATAGTATCCTGTCTTTGGGTGCTGGAGAAATTTATTCTGAACTCATTTCCTGTAACTCTGGATGTTTTTTACATTGATGTGATGTTTTACTGATGAAAATATACATTATTGCTGCAGTTATAAAGTAGAAGTAGTAATTGGTTGATCAATTATTCAAGTGAATAAATAGATTCAGCAGGAGAATCAGAACGGGTTTGAAATGAATGTTGTTTGGAAGCTTATTAGCTGAGTTATTTTAAAATCTCACAACATAATATAAGTACCCAATACAGAAAATGTAATTTGAGGGCATGCTCTCTAAGTTAATCAACACTGCCCTCAATTACATTTTCACTTGGAGGGTTTGTTTTAGATATCAAAAGATCCAGTTTCTAGGGAGCGGTTCTGAATTTTCCAGGATTTTTTTCACGACATGCTATTATAGATGCTACTCTGTATTTTCTTCTTCAAATGTGCCTCTTTGTTTCATTCTCTCCATAGAGTGGACTCACATCTTTACACCTTGCAGCCCAGGAAGATAAAGTGAATGTCGCTGATATTCTCACCAAGCATGGGGCTGACCAGGATGCTCACACAAAGGTAAAGCCAATTGCTGCTGATATTGGGACAGGTTCTAACTTGGATGATTCCCGTAGCCCACATTCATGTCACCCCAAGTCCAAGTCCCCGCCTCTTCAGATGGCCATTCTGATTTAATTGTGGCTCTCTCTGCTCACAGATATTTAATGGTTCTCCATTTTTGCTGGAATCAAGTCAATTGGATAGCAAAAGACACCAAAAGATTCCAACTTTGCAGGCTTAAGTTTACCCCCTCCCCCTCATCACATCAGAGAAGGCAATGGCACCCCACTCCAGTACTCTTGCCTGGAAAATCCCTGGACAGAGGAGCTTGGTGGGCTGCAGTCCATGCGGTTGCTAAGAGTCAGACATGACTGGGCGACTTCACTTTCACTTTTCACTTTCACGCATTGGAAAAGGAAATGGCAACCCACTCCAGTGTTCTTGCCTGGAGAATCCCAGGGACGGGGGAGCCTGGTGGGCTGCCGTCTATGGGGTCGCATAGAGTCGGACACGACTGAAGTGATTTAGCAGCAGCAGCAGCCTCATCACATCTGTTAGGCAAAATGACTTGCTTTCTTCTTTCTGTGCCTGCCTGCCTCCATGTCCTTGATTTCTAAACAGCTTTTCTCTCTCTACGTCATTAAATTCTACGAGCTCATCTTATTCTCATAGGTGAGCAAAAACAAAATTTTCTGTTTTCTCTGCATCTCCTCTGGATCCTATTAGACTCAAGTCTCTCTTCCTTGCTTTCAGATCCTATTATTTGTGTCTTTCTCTTAGCTCTTTGTCAGATTAAGTTGCCCAGTGACAGACCTCCTGTGCTGCGTTAAGTTCCTGTGCTCAGGGGTCTGCTCTGTATCTATACCACAGGATGCATATATCATCTGCTTAAGTAATATCTGTACAAGCAAATAGAATTTATACCAACCCTACCAGAACTGAAGTTCTCCCTAATCCCTCTCCCCTTCAGTTTTAACCACTGGAGTAGTAATTTATCTATTATTCTTTATAGCTTGGTTACACTCCTTTAATTGTGGCCTGTCACTATGGAAACGTGAAAATGGTCAACTTCCTTCTGAAGCAGGGAGCAAATGTCAATGCAAAAACCAAGGTAAGATACTTGTACTCATTTCTGTCTTCTGTAAACCATTGGTTCAGCCATAGGGACACTTCACTAGCTCACCATAGTTACATATTTTCCTTTTAGTGCTTCTAGTGATTTTGAATAAGCCATGTAGCTTTGTGCAATTGTTTGAGACTTTTCTTTTTAATAACCTTTGACAGCCATGTAGGTCAGCTTCAGAACTACTTCTGTTAGGAAGTTCAAGTAGCTGACATGATTTAACAATTCGCTGCAGGATGCAATAGATGCCGGCAAGAACATCTTGATGTTCAGGCCAATTTCCTTTACCTTGTTTCAGAGCCTTGACCCTCCCTTCCCCCAGCCCTCATCTCGTAGTGAGAAAATACAATTAGGCTGCCTGGACTGCCTGCCTTTCATTTTAATGAACTCTGTCACATTTAGGATACCACGTGGTCGTGCTCAGTGAGGCAGTAATACGTAAGCCTGGGTTGGGAGTTTTCAAGGATAATGTAGAGCTGAGTATGTTTTGCAGTGTAATCTGAAGGGGTCTATCCTGAAAAGCATGATGGGAACATAACACCACACTTCAGTACATTCAGGTTATTTCAAGGGAAGAGAAATGGGTAAAATAACTATTGGTAGTATGCATAATGTAACCTAGGAGCTCTGATTTTTTTAGTCCAAAAATGTATGTGATTGCATTGTTTATGTATCACAAATCCCTAATTTTCAGCTATGTGAGTAGAATTAAGTAAATTCCTGTGAGCACATTCAGGATTTTTCAAAGTCATCATTCAAGAGGATACTAATTAGAAACATAACAAATTTCAGAAGTTAGCTTTTTCATATCCTCTTTGAAGCATAAACAAAAGCATGTCTCTATATAAGCATATTTGCAAGTGAATTAAAGTTATTTTTTAAATTATACTATTAACATTTGAGATACAAAACTTCTAATCTGACTCGAGCAAGAATGGTGACTGCCTAGTTTCTGAGCAATTCTTGAGTTCTCATGAAACTCTACTTGGAGACTTATTTAAAAGCTCCAATATGAGGTCTCCCTCAGGCATTAATGTGTAATACTATTTTGGCTGAGTCAGTTCACATACAAGTAATACAGGAAAGACTTGGAATCCAGGTATTCTCTTGTAAGGCTTAATGTAGCAATGCAATGAGATTTTGGCAGAACTTGAGAATATTTACTATATTTTTATCTTAGGTGTTTGACTGTTGAAATAGTTATAATATTGAGAAGCCAAACATGTGGTCTAGATACATCATTTGTCTCCCTTGGGTTTGATCTGCATTCAAATGGACATTTAGAGAAAAATCTGTTTAACTTTTAAGATTTTTAAAAAGTGAACTATGTAGATTTTACTTGCAGTTGGAAGTATCTTTTCATATATCTTCAGAGGAGTGGATTGATACATAACTCCAAGGACAGTCTTTTAATAAACACTTAAGAATGTTTTCACATAGAATGACACTTTGGAGAAGAAATTTAGTTTTCTTCCTCACATCTCATATGTAACCATAGTTACTACAAATTGTTTTGTTGCTATGAAAATATGTGTATTTCCTTTACTCTTCAAACGTTCATCACTTGGTATAAAAATTTGGAAAAGTTTGTAAAACTTTGGTGTAGTATTTATAAACGCAATGGAAAGGAAAAAAATTTTTTTAAGAAAAGAACTATTACTTATTTTATGCTCCTGAAACACCCATGGATTGCCTGATTTGAGAGCAGAGTGCCTGCAACAGCTATGCTTTCAGAGTCCCTGAAGTTGATTTATATTTCCAGGTTTCCTGGAGTCATCCCATTACAAGGATATATAGCAGACGAGGCTGAGCTGATGACATTCCAGTCTGAGAGAGCCTCAGACACAGTCTCTCACACATATGGTACATCCCCATGGATGGAAAGGCCCAAGCGAAAGCATAGATGGAATCACATGGCACCCTCTGCGTTGCTTTTTTAAAAAGTCTTTCAAGTCAAGTAAATTTTAAAGCTCTAGTTGGCTTAATTGAATGATTCATGAATCGGTGGCATCCATCTAGCAAGTAGGGAGGAGTTTTCAAGGAAGACGGAAAGGGAAGGGTTTTTAAATGCAGAACAAGGAAGTCATAAAGAAAAAAAAAAGGTAACCTATGTAAGGCAGACAAAAGGGGTCTCAGTGGCAGATTACCTCATCTTCCTTGTATGCAGGGGGCCCACGTGGCAGATTATCTCCTTGGTGCTGACCAGAAAATTCCTGACTGACCAGTTAAGCCGACATTTCTGGGGAGGGTGAAGCTTCGTTAGGTTAGGTATTAAGCCCCAGTGTGGTGGGGTTGCCTGGCATAAGTGACTCTATTTGGGGCCTGTAGTGTTCTTTTGAACAGCATAGAGATAGTCACTTCATGTAGACAGGAGAAGCAAATGTGCGTGCTGGTCATGAAGGTAGTGACACTAGAAATAGGGGATGTATACTCTCACACGTTTAAGCTATGAATGGGCTGCTCAGAACTCAGAGCCCAGGACTCGGGGTGAGGCAGGTAGACCATAAAAAAGTAATCTGATGGTCATTGTCTTCATGATCTTCTACCTAGGATCTGAACCTAGAATGATTGTGAACAAATTAGCCCCGTTATTTTCACTTTCATCATCTCTGAAATAGGAAGACAGTTATTCATTCATTCACTCATTTGTTCATGTATTCATTTATAAGACACCTACTATGTACCAAGCACCCTCATTTTCAGAGTGGTAGTAAAGATTAAGAGAATAAATATAAGGTCCAATATCTGGCATAAAACGGGTGCTTAGGACACGACAGCTATTACTGTTTCACTGTGCCTCCAAGGATTCCAGTGCAATTTGCTTGTTTGATGTCCGTATGCAACCAATCCGGAGAAGGCAATGGCACCCCACTCCAGTACTCTTGCCTGGAGAATCCCAGGGACGAGGGGGCCTGGTGGGCTGCTGTCTATGGGTCGCACAGAGTCGGACACAACTGAAGCGACTTAGCAGCAGCAGCAGCATGCAACCAATCTGTACCATACCTAGCACTCCTAGAGCAAGACTGGCCTCTCACTAACCTCAGCTACAATTTTTCACAAATCACAGTTGCAGAACTTTCATCTAAGTGAAAGTTTAGACCAGAATGTTTAAAAGAACCTACTTTTAAAGGAGTTTTTCTTTGAAAGTGGGCCGCTCAGCTTCCAATGAAATCTTCTGTGAAGTGTGCACATCATTGACTGAAGATTTTCTGAAAGGAGTTGAAGATTTCGATTTACTGTCACTAGTTTAGAATTGCTACAGCTAGCCCAGAGGTTAGTGTGCAGGAAGTCACAGTGAACACACTGGTTTGTATGATCCTAAGTTTCAGTTAAACAGTTGATGCTTCCATTTTTCCTAGGGAAGGAATCACTGTGATAATACTCTTCCTCATTATAAATCTCCTCGCTCAGCATATCCATTGTGAATGCTAATTAGAATGCTAATTGGTGAAAATATAATAATAGTTACCATTTGGAGCCTGTTGATCTTGCTAATTTCAGAAGCCAGCCTCTTTGTTCAGCGGACCAGAAGGTGTGAGGGAGTTTTGCAGCTGAGAAAATGGGTTGCTGGTGATATCTTGCTCCAGAGAAACAGGCCTCCGCGCCGACTTGGTTGTAAATAAAACTAAGAAATTCAAAATGAAGGCTAACTAGTTTTCCTCCTTCTCCCGCACACCCCTGCTGGGCCCGCCGCCGCTGCCGTCGTCTGCAGAATGGCTACACGCCTTTGCACCAGGCCGCCCAGCAGGGCCACACGCACATCATCAACGTCTTGCTGCAGCACGGGGCCAAGCCCAACGCCACCACCGCGGTAAGGGGGCGCGGTCTGCCCCTCACCACGCAGCCCCTCTTTCCCTTTGATTGACTTAGAACGCCCCTTCCCGGGAGCCGCTTGGCGGAGCTGAGTCCCCCAACCCCCCACATCCTTCTCAAACCTCCGCACTCGGGGGGAAAGCCCGGGATTTCCAGAAATCAGCATGTGATTTCTGAGAGCGCTGGTCCCGGGAGAGAGCGCCGCGGCCTGACTCAGTCTTCCCTCCCAGGAGGGGTCCCTGGGCTCGGGCTGCGGAAGCAGGCTCGGCTTCCAGCTGGCTCTCGGCTGGGAGCGGAGTCCACCCCTCCCGCCCCATCTTCTTAAGGGAGTACGCTTTCTGAGGCCGCTGGCTCCGACTGAGCTCTTTGGGATGTGGAGCCATTGAAATGTAAACTAAGCGGTGCAATTAAACCAACCGAGATCCCCAGGGGCCTGGCCTGGGGCCTCAGTTGCTTGCCTGTGTTCTTTCGCTGCACGGAGAACTTCTGACAGCTGTAGCTAAATATGTTGCCGCGTTCCCTGTGGTAACATCTTACCTGCTGCAGATGGCCTGACTTCTGATGAGAACTGAGTGTACTTGATTCTTGTTCTTCGGAGGCCTCCTTCTGGATTCAAAGGTGACTCTCCTAAGCTCAGAGCAGAATTCGGAGCGCTTGCTTGACAACCTCAGGGTTAAAGCAATCGAGTGCTTCTTATTAGAGCTGGCAGATGCAGCTTGTTGTGTTACCATGGTGACCTGGGCTATAGTTTGAAGAAGTTACAAAGAAGATTCAGATGTAATGGTAAAAACTAGTGATTTTCCTAAGCTGTGCCTTGTTTTGGAAGAAAATGCTGGCTCATGTGGAGTCGCGGGTGAGCTCATTGGCTCACCCCGCCATCCCCCCACCCGCTCTCACTTGCCTTTCTCTCTCTTGCGCTCGCTCTTCAGAATGGCAACACTGCCTTGGCGATTGCTAAGCGTCTGGGCTACATCTCCGTGGTGGACACCCTGAAGGTTGTAACGGAGGAGGTCACCACCACCACCACGGTAAGTAAAAGGAACCCATCGACTTTGGCTCCGTTGCTGTGGTTTTTAAGCCACAGGCATTTTCATTTGCCAAATGTTTCGAGCGTTTGAACTTCTTTGTGTGAACAGGTTGTAGAGACTTTGGGTGAACATATTGTAGAGAGCCTGTGTACCTTGAAGTATGCAGATGTAAACGCATTTACACAGCACATACAGGGATTTCAGCTTCCTTTTGTCAACGTAAATCCATATAAAATGTGTGAATGCAATTTTGTAACACTTAGCCCTTTTTCTGTGACTCACTTCTTTTTCTCTGGCTCTTCTGCCCTGTTGCTGGAGTTGGGTGTGACACCTACTGCGGGCAAAGTGGTAGGACACTGCGCTTTTTATCTCAGCCTGAAGGTCACTCCAGACGCTGGGAAGACCCTGACCCCTTCTTAGCTCAGGACTAGCTCAGATGCATTCGCAGTGAGAACAGTTTATCCTGATTTTCTTCCTATTTCTAGTATTTTTTTATTCCAAAAGAAAATTGTGCTTAGGAAACTGTTTGCATCTTGACAGAGTATATATTTAATTTTTTTTTCACTGTATGGAATATAAGTGCTGATTCTTTAGGCCAGTGATCATCACTGGCTTTTGCCAGAGAAACTCTGGAATAGTGAAGACCATGATGGAATCATTCCTAATGCTCTTGTGCTATTCAGTTGGAGCAGAGCTTAAAGGAGGCCTCCTGAGAGGGAGACTCAGAGCTAAAAGTGCTCTTCTCTTTGCTTTTATTTATTAACTTTCCTCTCTGAGTGAGAACAACAGCTCTATAATTTCTCTTCGTAAAGTAGAAAAGTAGAGCGACAGCAGATCGCTAGCTGTTCCTTAGAGATGAGATGAGATCCAATGAGATCATGAATCAACAAGTAAAAAATTCTGAATGAGGTTCTAATACATGCTCCAAGCTAGGAGTGATGCATATAGTTTTAGAACTCTTGATTCTTTTGATAGATGTGAAGAAGAAGAAGAGAATTTTGTTCTTCAGGCTGACAGCAAGTCCCTGCTGACAGACCTTGAAGCAGTTTGACATGAAGTTTTAAATAGAGTGGAAGGATGATGTATTAATGAACTGCAAGACACAGACTGAATTTAGATAAGAAAATGGCACTGCTTGTTTCCCCAAGCAAAATCTTTGGCCAGTATACCACAATATTTTTAAAGATTTAAAGCATAGCATTCATAAGTTATATAGGAGAAAAACAAGTCTTGTCACCATCTAGCACTGTCCTGAGTCACTGTATGTGAATGGATCGTAATGGCTTTTTCTTACTGTATGGTTTCTTATACCAGGAGAATCTTCATATTAGGGACCTTTACATATGTCTCTATTTGGAATCTTTGAAACAGTGTGCACATCACAGATAAGTGAAACTTTAGGTGGCAAGATTGGCTAAACATTTGTTCTAGTCGTCTCTCAACTTTATTACCTCTTCCATGTTCTAGGAATCATGTATATGCGTTTTTATCAAAGGGCCACTAGAGGCATCTTTTGCTATCGTGACCTGTTTTTCTTTCATTTAGAGTTTATTGGATATAAAAGGTGTGTTGGATTCCATGCTGGGTGCTGAAGAGTCATCAGTGATAAAAACATTATTCCTCTCAACCAATAAGTTATAGTGTAGGGGGAGTGGAAAATGAGATTTTAAGTTTTGAAAGAAAATCTTCTTTAATGTCACCAAAACTATAAAATTTACATGTTTCAAAGAGATCTCAGGCTCATAAATATTACTTAGAGTGATACTTTAACCATTCAGAGCTATATTTTAAAAGAGGAGCAATTGCTTTTAAATACTGTTGCCACACAAGTTCTCAGATACCTTGTCACAAATCAGACATAGGTCATCTCTCCACACGTAGCTCTAGGGGGATGTGAAAACTCCTCAAAGCTCCTCCGTGAGCTTTTTTCCTTGTGTCTATTATTCTTTACGCTGCCTCGCTAAGCATTGCTCCAATAAAAACCACTGTACTTAGCAATCAAATTTCTATGTGAAAAGCCAGCAAATAAATATAAAACATAATAAAATGTTTTAGATTTTAACTGCTTTCACTACGCAAAATAAGAAATCATCGCCCACGTTAACCACACGAGTACCCCCTTTCTCTAAATGGGTAGTTTTACCGGTTGCATGTTTTGCTACTGTCCTATCTTTATTTTCTGCTTTTCTTAGAATTGGATTCTTAGAATTATGAGTTTTATTGTTTTATGAAATGGAATTTGGGTCTAAGGATTGAAAATACAAACTTATTCCTCCTGTGATGTAGGTCTTCTGAGTTTGTACTCTTTTTCAGAAGAGATTTTCATTCTTCCTTTTTTCACATAATGATGATATTTAAAGCTATGACTATTATTTAGTAAGTTACAAATATGCCAAACATTGAGGGTAGATTTAGGATTCAAATTTAGGTTGTCAGATTATAAAATCCATATTCTTAATCTTTCTGATATAATTGACCTTGGCTTTGCTAAAAGTAGTTTAATAGGAATTTTCAACTTTTAAAAACTACATAAATAATACCCTTTATTGATTTTCATGGAAAGATCATATTCACTATCATTTTCTAAAGTCTATAGATTCACTAAAAATTATTTGTAACTACTCACTGGTGGTAGGCAAATAGCATGAAGCAATTTAATAATATGTAAAATAAACCAAATTAAATTTCATATTATTACCATTTGAATGTATTAGCTGAGCTACAGCCACACACCTAACATACAAACCTCACATCACTCACTTAGTTCAGTGTGCCATTTGAGCAGCCATGTGCTTCTTTGCCATCAGAGTCTCCTTAGCTATTCCTCCTTCCAAAGTTCTTCACCCCAAAGTATGAATAAAGTCATTGTGTGGAGAGAGTAAGGTAGCAGTTTGTAAAGGAAAAGTCTTTACTTCATAAATTTGTGAGACATTTTGGGATTGCAGTTTGTTTCCTTAACCTTTGCTTTTCTAACTTCATAAGACGCAGCAGGGAATATGAGACAGTTGAGCATTCTCCAGGGATTACAGTCATTGTCTGTTTGCCGGAATGGACATCAAAGTGTGAGGGACACATTTCTGGCCACAGAAGCCAACAAGCTCAGTCTCCTAATGCAGTTTGGAAGAACTGTGAGATATGACTCATCCTTTTGTTATTGATCATGCGTGCTAAGTTGCTTCAGCCGTGTCCAACTCTGTGCGACCCTATGGACTGTAACTCGCCAGGCTCCTCTGTCCATGGGATTCTTCAGACAAAAATTCTAGAGTGGGTTGCCATGCCCTTCTCCAGGGGATCTTCGACCCAGGAATCAAACCTGGGTCTCCTGCATTGCAGGCAGATTCTTTGCCATCTGAGCCTCTAGGGAGCAGTGGCTCAGATGACTGATCAGCAATCATCAGTTATTTGCATAGTCTTAAAGTGTTGTGTTTTGTGTTGCGTATGATCATTGATACGTAGGGCATACATACTGAATAACCTACTAAAATAAAAATGACATTATATTTATATTAGCATTTAAACATCGGTTCTAAGTCTTATATGATACCATGATCAGATAAAATGAGAATCATAAAAATGGCAATGCAATAAATAGATGTAAATCATTTGACACCTTTTAAGGTGGAGTCAAGAACTTTTCTTTGAATACAGGTCCCTGACTAGAAAGCTAAAAGTTGTTATTCTTGCACAAAGAACATCAGTAATACATACTGTATTGTGGGTGCATGTGTGTATCCTATAATATCTGTATAAATTTATCTGATGTGTTATCTTAAAGAGATAGTCTGTGTACAGAACTTTTTAAAACTTTTGACTCAGAACACTGAGTCAAACAGAACACTTTGATTCAGAACCTTCTGAATGCAGAACCTTTTTAAACTTTTGACATATTTTCCCCCTATGTGCTATAATGGTCTCAACCACATGTGAGTAGCAGTTATTGTTGGTAATTCACCTTCATTGAGATTTTCCAACCTTTAATAGAAAAATATTACTTACATGCCGTCCATGGGGTCGCACAGAGTCAGACACGACAGAAGTGACTTAGCAGCAGCAGCAGTACTTAAATTATATACAAAAATTATGTTAACATGTACAATTGGTATAAAGGTTGAGCTTGTAGTACTGATGGGAGACTGTGTGGGCGTTGGAAGGCGGTATACTAGCTAGGGTCGCTCCACATGCTGCGACTTGCAGAGTATGTGATACTAAGGGAATGGTTGGCCAGGGGAGGGACCATATGAAGGGCAGTAAAGCACACTTTTTCTTTCACATGAAACAAACCAGGCATTATCCCCCATTTATAAAAATAACACGTTAAGGACTCATGTTTTATTTTCTGCATTATGATGTAAGTTAAGTCTGCCAGGTATCACATACTTGTTTTGCCACAATATATGATTTAACTACCTCCTATTAAACTTATGCTTTGTGCACTACCCATTTTAATTTTAAAGTTGTTTCTAGTCTTGACCATAGAATCTGAGATTCTATAGCAGAAGAAGATGCCTATAATCATTTAATTATATCCTTGTTTTCTGTGGACTATTCAGATGGAGTTGCACAAAACTATATTATGTTTGGCTAATCGAGTTTTCAAAGGACAGTTCATTTAAAGGGATGGGTTTATTTTTCATTTCTTTTATCATTAGTCATGAGCACAAGACTTATTATCCAGTTAAATATTTACTGATGATTTTTTAAAGGTCAGACACTATGTCATGTAAAAATGCATCCTATATTTACTACTTTGTAAATAGAAGGCATTTTTAACATCTGTACCAAAAAATATCCATGACTAATATCAATGTGTTGCTTTTTCTGTTGCCACATATATTTGCTGATAGTAATTTTAATAGCATGCAGTAACCAAACTAATGCAAAGCTAGTTCCACTGTCACGAGTTCAAAGAAAATACAGTCACATTATCAGCATCTGAAATAGAAACTGAGAATGTTGGGGGATATAAGTTACCTATTTAAAGTATATTTCCATCAGTTTTTAAATTGAGACGCATCCTCTTGTGAAACTATTTCCAGTGAAGGACAATTACTCTAGAACGTTTCTGCAAAAACTGACTTCGTAGTGTAGTTTAATACAGCAGATATCCCTTAACTTTTTAAATCATTTAATTTACACTTTGACTTATTTTTAAAGTTTCCCCAGCAGTCACAATTTAATAGGATCTCATTGTCTCTATCTTATATATAAAATGCAAAATAAAGTCATTTTTTTGCAATCTATGCACTTTCTTAATACAGGAAAGGGTAACAGGTTGCAAATTGAGTTGCACAATAGACCCACCCGAGGAACATTTTTTAAACACTTGTGATTGGTTCCTCTCTTGAACGATACAGATTTAATTGGCTGTGTTGAGACCCAAGCAATAATATGTTTTAAACTTCTCTAATAATTATAATACGCAGCTAGAGTTGAGAACCATTGATATAGAACTTAGATTATCATCTTTTTGTGTTCAATTCATAAATTAATATTGTAAGTAAATGGTATGTTTTTAAAATTTGTTCATTCATCAAATACTTATTTACCACCTGTTAGTCTCTGTAATTTTGGATAGGCGCTTTTGTCATTCCTAAGTGTTTAATTTGTTTTCAGTGGATAAGACATTATGGAACCATTTGAACATCAGAAGCAACATTCTGGAAAGCTGAACTTACTACTCTAGTCTTCAGTGTGCCTTCCTCTGGATAACATAAGGCTATCTCCATTTCTTCCTTTAGTTTTCTTCCTCAGAGGAGATCTGTGTAGTCATTATGTGAATTTTAAATGTATTTGCATAATTTTATGTCATCGATTTATTCCTCTTTGTATCTGAGAAGCCCCTGGTATGTTTTTGGTTCTGTGGAAACCATCTCTTTAATGACTCACACTAAGGTAGGAGGCGGCTGAGGCATGTACAGGTGTGTGTGATGTGGCCCACGTGATGTTGTAGGAGTGAGTAATAGCAGATAAACACAGCTAAACAAATACATTCATTGGGGAGGGTCAAGGAGTGTTTCTCCAAGGAAGTTACATCTTACATGAGCCAAGAAAAGAGAAAAAGAACATGTCTTGTAAAGAAAAGGATATGGGAGGAAAACGGAGGCGTAAGAGAACGTGGCTGCCAACACGGATTGATGTAGCCCTGCCTCTGGCTACATCACCAGGCATTATCGAAGCCAATTCATCTGACCCCCTGACAACCTAGGCAGTTCATCTGAGTGTGACTTATAGTCAGCCATGCCCCGTCCCGCATCCATGGATTTAGCCGACCTCAGATCACGTAGTAATGTAGTATTTACTTTTGGAAAATAGCCTTATGTACGTGGACCCATGCAATTCAAACCTGAATTATTTAGGGATCAACGGTATTAAGTTTTTTCTGAAAAAAAATGGGAAGCCACTAAAAGGTTGTTCAGTATCATGCTATAATTTAATCAACCCCTCTTTCTACAAAGAAATTATACCTGTATATTGACCTTCCCTGGCGGCTCAGACGGTAAAGAATCTACCTGCAATGTGGGAGACCTGGGTTTGATCCGTGGATTGGGAAGATCCCCTAGAGGAGGGCATAGCAACCCCCACCAGTGTTCTTGCCTGGAGAATTCCATGGACAGAGGAGTCTGGTGGGCTACAGTCCTTGGGGTTGCAAAGAGTCAGACATCACTAAGAGATTAAGCACAGCACACATATAAATATATTTTCTAAAATGGGAAGCCACTAAAAGGTTGTTCAGTATCATGCTATAATTTAATCAATCCCTCTTTCTACAAAGAAATTATACCTGTATATTGACCTTCCCTGGCGGCTCAGACGGTAAAGAATCTACCTGCAATGTGGGAGACCTGGGTTCGATCCGTGGATTGGGAAGATCCCCTAGAGGAGGGCATAGCAACCCCCACCAGTGTTCTTGCCTGGAGAATTCCACGGACAGAGGAGTCTGGTGGGCTACAGTCCTTGGGGTTGCAAAGAGTCAGACATCACTAAGAGATTAAGCACAGCACACATATAAATATATTTTCAAGGTAATCAACTGAATTTCCCTATTAATATATTTGAAGTTCTTTACTGCTTTTGGAAAGAAACGAGCTGGGAATGGGATACTAAAGACAAACAAGTCTGGACTATCTATGCAGCAAAGTTTAAAACCCTTGACAATCTATTGACTGTATTTTGGTGTCTTTAGTTGAAGGTTACACTCTTTATTCTGAGAGATCAGTATTTGAACGTTCTCATGGCTATGCCAATTGATGTACTTAATGCACTTTCAATACAGAAACAAGAGACAGGGATACAGAAAAAAGAGACTGAGCCATCTCTGAGTGATATTGAAAGTTGTAGGATTTGACTTTTTACCTTTAGTTTTTAATCACCTTGGTATCCCTGGTGTCTCAACAGTGCCTATTATGGAATAGGCACTCAAAATGTTTCTTGAGTGCCTGAAGACTATAAAGTCCAGAGGACCTTTGTTTTTAAGGCTAATTTAATATCAAATTATTATGATAATATAATAGCTAATATTTATTGAATACTATTATATTCTAAACTCTGTTCTCAGAGCTCTTCTATATATTGTTTTGTTTAATCTTCATAACAGTTTTAGGAAGTAGCATTATTATTCCCATTTTATAAATGAGGGAATTAAGGCATGGAAAAATAGAGGCTTTGCTAAGGCCTCATAGCTGATGAGTGATGAAGTTAGAATCTGAACTTAGGCAGCCAGACTCCAGAGCATGGTCTCCTAACCCTACCTAGTACGACAGGGCTGGAAGGCAGAGAATTTGGCAGCTCTGGGGTGCTACTATGGAAGGTGGCTAAGCAGCAAGCCAGAATTGTAGCCCAGTGAAAGACTGCAAGGATGGTTGGCCATCCGCTGTTGATCTTCTGGTCCAGAACAGATGCATCACATTCTCTGCCCATGTCTGTCACATTGCTTACAACTTCTAACCAATGGCTTTGTTTGTAGTAGATTGCCTGTGTTCACTGCTTCTTTTTAAAGATTGTCTAGAGACATAACTTAGTCCATTTTAGGGAAGCCCTGAAAACATAATCTGCTTTCTCCACATGGCTTCTAATGCCATTGGTAAGGAATGTGTTTTGCAAATGAGAACTCAAAATAATGAACTTTCTCTTAACAACTTCACTGGAATAAATGGTCCTTTATCTTCAGAAAGAACAAAGGAACTTCCATAAAGGAGAATAAGAGAGTAAGTTTCCAGAATGTCCACATGGAGAAGATGGCGTGCTCAGGGCCTGATTACTTGCTGATGCTATTGACTGTGTTCTCTTCTAGGATTCTTTTAATCCTTTGTTTTAAGTTGAACATTAATGATTTTTGTCTTTCCAGACTATCACTGAAAAACACAAGCTAAATGTTCCTGAGACCATGACTGAGGTTCTTGATGTTTCTGATGAAGAAGGTAAGACTTTTATTCAATCTTCTCTGACATCTGTCATGATCTTACAGAAGGAAATCATCTTTTTTTTCAGGAACCAAGCTGGTACAGTGGGTGTGGATGACAACATCTTAACACTTAAAGTCACTTTTTCACCTTTGTTTCAGTACATTTACTTCTTCAATTTGGAGGGAGGGAGGATTCTGTTAATGTATTTTCAACTGGTATTATCTTTAATGACTTACTAAATAACAGGACCAGGAAAAGGGAAAGAAACCGGAAATTGACCATCTGTTAAAATATCTACCTGATAATACAATTGTTGTTAGTATATTTTAACTGTGCTAAAATATGTTCTTTATTAAAATGCCTGAAAGCAAAAGAACTTAAAGCATGTTTTATCGAGGGTATATTGAGAAATTTCTGCTTTCTAATTGGTTCAATCACACAGAATCTACTTTAAATCCAGAGGAAAAGAGCCTTGAAGGTTAAGAATAGCATAGAGATTAAACCTGAGATTTGATTCTTTAAGTCAGAAAATATGCCTGCTATAGTTTTAAAGTTGATAAAAATTATCTAACCCAGTGGATTTCAAAGTTCTGAGAAGCTCTGTGAGGAGCACTAGGAACTCTCTGGGGTAAGAGGCATTTTGCTTGAGGTCCAGCCAGCAGGTTTCCACTACTGTACTTCACCAGAGTAGTTGACTTTTCTTGAACAAAAAGAAAAACCTAAAAAATTTGTGAATGAGTAAAGTGAATAACCAAGTTTCAGTAGTACAGCTATTGGTCCGGCATACATGTTTGAAAAATATGTGTGCATATGTATGCACATAGCAAGTGTATATGTTTGAAAAACTGTTGCCATACTGGCGCTAGTAGTAGGCCCCATGCTAATTGCTTTTATGGAGAAATATTAAAGATATTTCCTTGGGTTCTTCAAGATAAAATCATAAGGCCAGACTTTCCATTGAGATGCCCTCGTTTTAAACCAATTCATTAATTCACTTATCAGTGACAGACATTGAGCTGTCTCAACTTTTGTAAGAACTTATGATAAGAACAAACAAATGTTGGGTCAAATTAAAAGATGTTGCAAAAATAATGGTTCCAGGTATTTATTATGATAATTTTGTGTTCCATCCTAATACTTGCCCATTTTCTGCATTCATATTTGCACACTATATTCTGCTTTGTGTGATCATCTTTCTTATCTTCACTTACATGTTGAACAGCTTTTAAACAGTTTGGTGACCACTTTATTGATGGGGAAGTCCTTAGTGATTCAGGTACCTTTCGAGGAAATTGTTGGCGTGAAAGCCTGTCTTTGCTTTTAATTTTTCTTAACTGGCTAGAAGCAACTTGCTTAATATTTACATCTGGGTGCCTAATACTCATCTGTTTTCGTTTTATATAGCATGTGTAATATGAGTGGAATTGTTTATATGTGCATTTGAGTGTGTGGATTGTATTAACTTGGAAGTTTAATGCCATGAATTGCTTATACTATAATATTAATGATTTGAAACTATTATTGAGACCTATTAACTAATTACACTATCTAACAACACTATAGAAAATATTTTTAGAAACTGGTATTTCTTCTTAGAATACAAATTTAGAGAAAAATTAATTTTTGGCAAGTTGACATTGAATTAGCATGAACATATTAACCTCATTAGGCTGCTTGAATATGTAGTCATACCATTCTTGGATAAAGATATGTTTTGGATGTAGTTAAAAATATATTAGGTTAGTAATTATAATTAATTTTTTTAATTACCTAGAAATAAAATAATCTTTAGAAATTTAGGGGAGACTTTGGCATATAGGGAAAAATGAATAATATTAAATATCCTTTCTATCAAGAAGATTCCAAAATACATGTGGTACCACTTTAAGGAAACCTATTACATGAAAACCTAAATTTATAAATGAGTTAAATTAGGTGGTGATTATTTAATTTAAAAATAGTTCCTTATTTCTAAAATACTTGGCAAAGAATTCCAATGGCTAATGCTTCCAAAGTATTTACTGAGGTTTTAGAAATTTCATTTGTATGAAACAACCTCTTGAACCTACGCATTGCATAACATAAGATCTAGTTATACCATCTTAATACTTTTGTTAAAACTGTTACATGTTTAAAGTTATTAGTGATAAGAACTCTGAAGGAATATTGGTGAATGATCAAGAGTATCTTTCATGGTGAGAGAGGAAGCTTTCTGTGGCTTCCTGGGTGCTAAGTCGCTTCAGTCGTGCCTGACTCTTTGTGGCACCATGGACTGCATCCCACCAGGCTCCTCTGTCCATGAGATTCTCTGGGCAAGAATGCTGGAGTGGGTTGCCATTCCCTTCTCCAGGGGATCCTCCCGACCCAGGAATCAAACCTGAGTCTCCCGCACCTCTTGCATTGCAGGCAGATTCTTCACCACTAGTGCCACCAGGGAGCATTTTTCCCTACTAAGAAATTCAAGTTGAATAATTTTCTCGTGTAGAATATAGCTAAGTATTGTGAAGTAACGTTTTAGTACAATTAGTATAAAAGAGTTTGACTAGTTGACATTGGCAGTCCTTTCAGTTTTGTGAGTTTCAAATGTTTTCTTGGAACCCACCATCATTTATATGGGCGAAGTACAGTTGCATGTGTTTGGACAGTATTAGCTAATCCCTGTTTTCTTTACAGCTCTACTGTTTTAATAATAGTCTGTGTATCAATACTCAGAAGAGTATGCAAGCCAAATATAGATGTCCTAGCAGGCTAACTTGCTATAGTGAAATCAGAATTTTCCATTCATGAATCCAATCTACAGATGGTGAAAGTTATGTTATTGTGTGTAAGCTCTATGACTGGTACTGAGGCAGAATCAAAGATGAGCATATATGGAGATTAGTTAGTTAAGTCGCTCAGTCGTGTCCAACTCTTTGGGACCCCGTGGACTGTAGCCCACCAGGCTCCTCCATCCATGGGATTCTTCAGGCAAGAATACTGGAGTGGGTTGCCATTTCCTTCTCCAGAGATGCAATGTATAAATTCATGAAGCACAGCTGGAAGGCACTGTGTTATCCACTTTTTGTATGTGCCTGGGAATGTCACGAGCAGGACCCAGCACAGACTCACGGACTTGCTGAGAGATGAAAGGAGGGTGGTGCAGGTTTTAGGGCCTGGAAAAGGAACAGGACAGAAGGTCCTGAGATAGAAAGTACAGAGGAGGACACAGAGTCACAAATAATGTACCCATTCAGTGTGGCTGACGCATTAAGACATACGGATTTCGTTGTGGAAAGCAGGTATCTGAGGGAGAAGAAAGCAGTAAACGTCACAGTGCTAGGAGCATTATTGCATCCCCCAAGCATCCATATGAGATCAACTGTGGATTTCCCCTCAGGTTTTTTTTTTTTTCAGGTGAGAAAAACTCACCTAAGGGTGAGGAGACTAAGGCTTAAACAGAGCTACTAAGTGGTAGACGTGGAATCTAAACACTCTTGGAAAGCTGCTAATAGCTCAGTCAGGATGTACAGTAAATCGGATGGCAGAGAAATGGGCATTCAGTCTAAGAATATTCTACTGTGCAGACTAAAACCAAGCTGTCAGTGTAATCCTTTACATCTTCATGGGATTGTGAGCCGCTTCCTACCTTTGCTGACTCAGCTCCCCAGCCATAAATTATATGATGGGGCTCTGGGATTATAACACCTGTGTAACTAAATTACCTGTGAAAATGTGACCCATGTATCCCTTATACTCAGCGATTTGTGAGTGGGAGGTTTGTACAAACTTCTCCACTAGTTCTCTGGGATGATGTGTCCTAATAATCAAGACAACTCCAGAGTGGCTGAGTGTTGGGATGAATACAGAGGCACATCCGTCTTTTCCTTTTGACCCACTTCCACTGTGGACACTTGACCCTAGGACGGCACCTCCCCCAGATTTCAGTTCTTTACACACTTAACTGCAGAAGTGCTAAGTAGTCTTGAGAAGTAGAGACCTCAGGAACATTTCAGAGAATCTCCTTCTTCCTGGCATTGTGGAGAGTTGTCAGGAGGAAGAATCCTGGGCCCTTCCCACTGTGCGTAGGTATCTGTTCTCATACTCTTGTGATCTGTGCCCTCTAGAGACTGGCGGTGGCTCTAGCCATGAGGACTCTTTAGTTTCTGGATATAAAACAGGAAACTTTGAAAGCAAGCAATACATGAATGCTATACAATTAGTAGGAAAGGGTTTTCATGAAGTTGTTTGGAATAATTGGAGAATACAATGAAAAACAAGTTAACTCCTAAAATCTGGAAGTCAGAATTCTGTTAAGTAAGTAAATATGTAATGTCAGGGAAGGGGTTGTTCAAATATAAGAAACAGAAAGAAAGTTCACTTTAGGTTTGGTATGACACACACACAAAAATTTTTTTTGAGTAATTTGCTTTTTGTTTATTTGTTTTACAACAAATAAGGAAGTTGATAAAACAAAGAATGCTAGGGTATAACCACTCTGTCATAAACTCTTTCCAAGCCTGTAGAACTATACTTGAACAAATAAGGGTTATGCACTTAAATTTAGAATCTTATTTTGAAAGTAGTCCTGTATCCCTTTTCTCCTCTTTGGCTCAGGTAGGGAAGTAGTTGTACTGTGTGTTCACGTAGGGAATTTGCAGAGAGAAGCAGATGGATAGAGAGGAAGGTGGGGAAGAAGATGAGTTGGGGGTCACCATGCTGAACCCAAGACGCTTAATAGCAAGTTCAGGCGGGGCAGCCCAGGAAACATTTGAATGTGCGCGTTGAGTTTGTGAGAGGGGTTTGAGATGTATGCAGAAAGTGTGTAAGCAAAATATGGGAGATCTTTGAAGTGTTAAAAATACATGATTATGTATCAAATAAGAAGAAAATTTGGAAGGGGAGGATCTACATTTAAGGAAAGTGGAGACTGGAAAGAAAGACTCAAAGATGTAAGGGGGAAGCCCAGGGAGGATTTATGGTCAGAGAAATTAAGCAGGGTAGTTTTGCAGAGAAGTGACCTCTTGGCCACGGATTGATTTGTAAAAACAGAAAGCCTCTGTTTGTGAAAGGAAAAGGACTCAGAGTATGAAATAAAGAAGGCCTAAGAGTTGGAGGAAGAGGTTACTGTATTCCAAAGAGGGCAGAAACATGGGTGCTTCTGAGGAAAGAAAGGGCTGGCAGAGAAGCAGAGGCGAAGATAACGGATCTAGCAGACAAGGAGTTTAGGAAAATGGAAGGAGATGAGGGTTTAAAGGCCGGCATAGGCTCGCCTTGGGCTGTAGAAGTCATCTTACTTACCACGTTGAAAGGCAAGAATATGATTGTCTTATTTTTTTGGACACTGTAATAACATTTAAAGCATTATCTGTATCATGTTTTCCCCAGACTTTTTGTCCATTAATTTCGGTAGACATTTCTGCTTTCCATCCCACACTGCAGACACTATCAAATAGCATGGTTTCTACACACATGTCCTGGGAGAGGAGTTTTATGGTGAGAACAGTACCTAAGTCTGTACCTTTCCAGATAATTCCAGCATTGGGTTAGCATCTGGCCACTGACACCAGCGTGTTGGGATTCTGCGTCTTTGGCCATTTCTCTCTGAGAAATGTTCCCTGGTGGCTCAGACGGTAGTCTGTCTGCAATGCAGGAGACCTGGGTTTGCTCCCTGGGTCAGGAAGATTCCCTGGAGAAGGGAATCCTAACCCACTCAAGTATTCTCTTTTTTATTATTTTATTTAAATTTTTTATTTTATATTGGAGTATAGCCAGTTAGCAATGTTGTAATAGTTTCAGGTGGGCAGCAAAGGGACTCAGCCATGCATGAAAGTGAAAGTCAAAGTCCTTCGGTCGTGTCTGACTCTTTGCAACACCATGGAGTAAACAGTTCATGGAATTCTCCAGGCCAGAATACTGGAGTGGGTAGCCTTTCTCTTCTCCAGGGGATCTTCTCAACCCAGGGATTGAACCCAGGTCTCCAGCATTGCAGGCAGATCCTTTACCAACTGAGCTATCAGGGAAGCCCGTTCTTTCCCAGACTCCCCTCCCGTCCAGGCTGCCACATAATGTTGAGCAGAGTTCCACATGCTATATTGTAGGACCTCCGCTCCAGTATTCTTGCCTGGAGAAGTCCATGGCTGGAGGAGCCAGGCGGGCTGCAGAACATGGGGTTGGACGCGACTGAGCGACTCTGAAACATAATTGGGCATCAGGAAGACACAAGGCCACCGTAGGGGTCTCTGAACCCTTGAACTTCACATTTGGTGATACAGAGCCTAGCAGGCAATTGTTTTAATGTAGCAGCTGTCTTAGGCAGGTAGCATTGTAGTAAAACCATCAAAATGCAGAAATGTGGGAGAATGTAAAGGACATCCACTCTCTCATGAACTCAGTGAAATAGGGCTCTTTCAGTTGTGCATTGACTTATCAGCACAGTCGCTCAGTGTGACATATTTGATTAAAAGTGTCCTCTTCCAGTTGCTTTCTTTCTGTCTTTTAATATAACTACATGCACAGGAGGGGGAGGCTAAGTTCATTTGCATCTTCTACAAGGTAAAACTGCCTACCCTGGGCCTTGCTTCTCCAGACAGGGAGTGAGTCCAGCTGAGTGGCATTCTCTTCTCTTTCCTTCACCATGTAAACCTTCTGTCCACTTAGGGATGACAAGAGGGGAAGAAAAAGGGGAGGAATAAGACAGAGAACCTGAAGTGTAAGCCCTACTTTATTTAGGAATTCTGAGTAATTTGGAGGCTTCCTTGGTGGTTCAGGTGGTAAGGAGTTTGCCTGCAATGCAAGGAGACCCAGGTTTGATCCCTGGGTCAGGAAGATCCCCTGGAGAAGGGAATGCCAACCCACTCCAGTATTATTGTCTGGATAATTTCCATGGACAGAGGAACCTGGTGGGCTACAGTCCATGGGGTCACAAAGAGTTGGACCTGACTGAGCGGCTAATACTTTCACTTGTGAGTGATTTTAAGAAGAAATGGAAGCTCATTGTGACTTGCCTTTGTTCTCTGTAACCGTCTTGGTTGTTAAGAGACTGGTGAGAGCTGGCAAATTATGAGAAGCAAGATGAGATCCGAAAGACCGTTGACGCTGGGGATGGGTAGGATGCCTCAGTCTGGGTGAAATTAGGAATCTGATGCTAGAAGGCAAAGCTCAACTGTTTGGTTGCTGGAGCTTAGAGGAGGGTTGGGGTAGTAGAGTGGGGGATAGAGCAAGAGCGAGAGAGTACATCAAGCACTTTTGGGTTTTAAATAGTTCTGTAGGCCTTTTGCTCAAGGGATCCATGAAGTACAGCTTGTTTTATATGTCACCGTGAATTCAGCCGTTCCCTCTACTTTTTCATAAATAAAGCTTAGTTTTCTCAAAGGTTAACAGAACTTGCATTTTCTTTTCTGAAATAATTTAGGCTTATATCCAAACAATACTTGTGTTTTAATAAGCCAAGTCTTAGAATTGATCTTAGAACTTTTTGTCTCCCAGAAATAAACCAAGGGGGAATCCCAACTTATTTGACTCATAAAAATACTCCTGTGTAAAGACTTACCAGTTATATAAGAGGGAGAAATAGTGGAAAGTCCCACAAGTCCTGTAATAAAATGTCCAAGCTTCCTGATCTCATTGCTGTGTTCAGAGACAGACTTTATTCATAGACTCTTCCCATTGCTCACCAACATGAACACTGACTAAAGCTAAGTCATTCCACTTGGTATTCTCTCAGTCAATAATGCGTGTTACTCTTATATTCATACTGTTTTTGCTGCCCTCCTTGACCCCTCACACGCCAGCCTCTCACTTGAAATACACTCTTCTCTGCCCATCACACAACCCACTCCAGTACTCTTGTCTGGAAAATCCCATGGGCAGAGGAGCCTGGTGGGCTGCAGTCCACGGGGTCACTAAGAGTCGGACACGACTGAAGCGACTTAGCAGCAGCAGCAGCTGCCTATCACAACTGCCCCCAAGCAGTTGACCAGCTCTCCTTCCTTCGTCAGCTATTCCCTTTGCAGCTTCCCTGGAGTTTCCTAGGACTACTGCAGCAAAATCACCACAGATTTCTTCCCTCACAGATCTGGAGGCTGAAGTCAGTGGTGGGACCATGTTCACCTCCGAGAGCTGTAGGGAAGAACTCTTGATCACTTCTTCCAGCCTCAGTGCCTGTCAGCAGCCCTTGGTGTTCCGTGGCTTGTAGACACGTCTCTTTAACATCTGCATTCGTGTGGCATCCTCCTCTGAGTCTCTTTGTGTCCTTCTTTTCTCTTGTGAAAACACTCTTTTTGAAATTACCCTGTATGATCTCATCTAAATCCTTCTTTAACATCTAGGACCCTGACTCCACATAAGACCACATCCTGGGGCTCCAAGTTGACAAAGTGAAATTTTGGGGGGACACTGCTCAACCCACTGCACTACAAGAGATCTCTCCCTCCTTCGGCCTTTTTGGTCCTTAAAGTTAACTAACATCATGCGTTTCATGTGCGTCTGTATATTTATCTATGGGTTGCTGCTGCTGCTGCTGCATCTGGTTTTGTGAGGGAACACTTTAAAGAAGAGATTATATACAAGAGTTGAGGGGGAACCAGTTTAACAAAATTAATTTTAAAAATTTACTCATGTTTTCATTAGAGTTATCAGATTTATGAACTTTTAAGCAGTGAAATTATATTTTTCTTTATATATTTTCAAAAATTATTTTGCATAAATGAAGTTTAGCTTATATTTCAGAGTGTCAACACCTTGACCATTTTGTATTAACAAAAATAATACCTAGTAATATTCTATCCTAGAACTCTATAATATGTCTGTATGTTTTATTTAATTCAGATCCCCGGCATATGAGATAGATTATTAGTATCACTCTCATGGGAAGATTAACTGGCCAGTAAGTAGCAGAATTAGAGTTTTAAACCAGGTCTATCTGATTTTAAAGACTCAACTTTTAATTACTATTCTGTGTAGCCTCACTCAACTACAACTAAATAAAAATTTAATTATTTCACTGAGGAAAAATAAAAAGTAATTTTAATGATGAGACTTGTAACTGCCAAATATTAAGTGTAATGATTCTGAGAAAAACCTCCAGTGGTGAATAAATTGCGTCTCTATTCAACGGAAGATCTTTTGTTTAAGCTGTCTTTGGCTTTAAGTAATTGAGAAAGCTAATAATCTTTTGATTATGGGCTCTTCGGATTGTGTATACAGGGAAGTGATGAAATGCTGAAGACATGCTTCTTGTTGTCTTTGATGCTGTGTCTTTATAAATAAGTTAGAGCTGATTGAAATAGTTACTTTAAACAGAAGAAATTAAAATAATATTTAACTTATAAGAATGAAGTACATTCCTTCAAGTTTTCCGTTACATAGGTTTTCAGGCTTTGTGTGATTAGTGCCCTTCAAGGATCTTCAAAAATAGTTTCTCTCAGCTAAATGATTCCCCCATTCTAGAAGGCAATGGCAGCCCACTCCAGTACTCTTGCCTGGAAAATCCCAGGGGCGGAGGAGCCTGGTGGGCTGCAGTCCATGGGGTCTCTAAGAGTTGGACATGACTGAGCGACTTCCCTTTCACTTTTCACTTTCATGCATTGGAGAAGGAAATGGCAACCCACTCCAGTGTTCTTGCCTGGAGAATCCCAGGACAGGGGAGCCTGGTGGGCTGCTGTCTATGGGGTCCACAGAGTCAAATATGACTGAAGTGACTTAGCAGCAGCAGCAGCACATTAATGGTATAGAGAGCATTTGTGTGAATGAGGTATCATTTATTGAATTTCCTGAAATCTGTATTTTTGAAAGCGTTCTATTCCAGTTCATGGGCAGGGAATGTACTCTCGCCATCTGTGCTTCCAAATGACAACTACAACGCTTAGTCATCTCTTTCTGCCACTGCTTCGCTACTTAGCTTACTCTTTCCCTGGTACTTCACCTTTGGGAAGCCATCCCAAAGCATCCTTTCTAAGCTCTGTAATGTTTTTAAAATTAAATCCCTGGTTGTTTATTAAAATGTCACAATCTGCCCACTTCGTTCTAGTGTTCTTTTCCTAATGTGCATATTTTGCTAATATCTGTATAAGCCGTATTAACTCCGTTTGGTGCACTTCTTCTTTGTTTTAGAGCAGTAGATATTTCTTAGCATATTGTTGATTACATGAAGACTGTTAATGCTGGCTACTGTGTATAAAATTATTGAAACCACATTCAGAAGCTAAGTTGTACATATTGTACTAATTATTAAGTTAAATATAAAGCTACAAATCAGCTATTATGATAAAAAATGAGTAAAGAAGGTTGACTGATATTAAAAGATTCCAATTCAGGTAATTATTTCTTCTTGTTAAATAATAGGAAAATGGGTCAAATATTGTTCCCCTCAGTTTCAGCACTTTTTAACTGCATGTGTTCCATTTTTTCCAGTATGCAGTATTTCATTGATGTCAATGCTATTTTGCTGATTTTTTTCACAATTATAATCATATTTTGTAGTTGATATTACATTCAACAAGTAAGCCTCCATCTCTCTCTGTTTCAAGGTGATGACACAATGACGGGTGATGGGGGAGAGTACCTCAGACCTGAGGACCTAAAGGAACTGGGTGATGACTCCCTCCCCAGCAGTCAGTTCCTGGACGGGATGAATTACCTGCGATACAGCTTGGAGGGGGGACGCTCCGACAGGTATTCACAGAAAGTGCTCCCTTTGTGATGATAGTAATTTAAAACAGTAGACACGATCATGAACACTTCAGAGGTATCCTATCCTCTCAGCAGTTAGTGTATTATCTTATGGCATTCTCTAACAACTTTGTGTCCATTTTAAAGGAAACCGAGTCCTAGAGAGATTAAGTCATTTAGTGAAAGTTTAACTTTGTAAGAAGCAGAGTCATGACAAATAAAGAGTTCTGAACCATTAAAGTATGATACTTTTAACCATCTACAAATTTTTCTCTAGGCTCATTAAAAGGATGGTTTTGCCTTATGGGCAATCTTTACTCAGTGACACTTACAGGTACTCCCAAATCTTCTTGGGGTTTTTTGTTAGTGGAATCATTTCTGTGAACCAAACTATATTGTGAAGAAGGATTTAAAAATAACAAATTGAGAAGGAAATGTTGCCTGAAACTGACTTTTATGAAAAAGAATTGGAATAGAATCCCCCAAGAGGCTGGATACCAAGAGCAATCTGAGCAAAATCTGAAGGAGACCAGGTTTTATCACCAGATCCAGGGAGGTTTACATTTTATTCTGAAATATACAATCAATTTTGGGGGTTATTACTAACTAGCACATCAGTGTTTATTATTTTTTGAGACAGACTAAGAACATTCCATGTGCCTCATCAAAAGTATGACTGCCAATTTAGATTGTGTGTGATTGTTCATATAATGTAATATCTTTTGCCAGTCAATAATCTCAGGTTTATAATTTTAATATTGGCTCTATTTTTGGCTATATCCAGCATATGTAGAGTGTAAGAAATAAATACCTTAAAGCCTAGTCAATTTTAAAGGGGTAATTAGCAAAAACAAGCCTACCTTGGGTTTTTACCTTGAGTGCTAATGCCTCCCTCCTATCTTTTTTTTTTTTAATTCAGTGTGCATATAAGTGCCTTTCTGGACTGGCTTTGTGGTAGGTGCTGGAGGTACAAAGATGACTAAGATATAATTGCTAAATTCACAATCTAATGGTGTGAGAGAAAGATGAGGCTAGTGGTACCACAGCGCACCCGGATCCCTGAGGCTTAGGCTTCCTGGAGCCGATGAGCCTGGATCGAGAAGGAATGATGAGTAACAGTGGTGAGGAGAGGCAGGGAGGGCATTTGAAGCTTTAGGGAGGTGAGCAAAGGCTTGTGGTGTGTGAGAGAAACAGTAGTGTAGTGTGGCTGGAGTGCAAGTGTGAAGGAGAGGAGGCCTCGTCTGCATTTTGGATGGATCTCTCTGACAGTGAGGCAGAGGGTGAATTTCAGCGGCTTTGTCAAAAGGGCCACCCACCTCTGGCAGTGGTGACCATCTGAGAAACTACTGCTGAAGTGTTCGCTGGAGTAGCTAGGACAAGATTTTAACCTGGGTGGTAGCAATCCTGGAGAGAATTTTAGAAATGAAAAATTGGGGAACATATCAGTGAGGTAAAACTGGCCAGATGTGGTGACAGATTTTATGGGGTACGTGAGGAAGAGGAAGAAGACCCAATTGACTTGTTGGCGTCAGTGACTTAGATGGAGAGGGTCCTTGGGATCAAGATATAGGAGGAGCTGCTCGGAGAGTGAGGGTAGGGGAGCTTGTGAGGAGTCAGTGTTCTAGAGTCTGAATTTTGATACACTGATTGATTTGAGCCTTACAATCTGAGATTCTTGAAGACTTTAAATTGCAATAAAATATTTATGGCCTTGCAAAAATTCACAGTAATCTGTGAATAATCATATTACTCTTATCTAAAAATCCAGTTTTTTTTTTTTTCAGCTTGATTTCTCTTGTTAAGAATAAGTGCTTAACTTGATCCTTTTGCCAACTTTGAAATACTTAGTACGGAGAAAGATTTAGAACAATGCTTTCTATAAGACTAGTATCAGTGGTTTGAGGATTCTAGCTAAACTGAATACTTCTCAGCTTGTAAACACAGGGGATATGAAACAAAGAAGACACGATCAGTTGTCTGGGGCCACACTTGCATTTGTAAAACACCAGATGCATTCATCCTTTCCGAGTTGGCATGATAATCAGCATTTCATTTTCATGGTTGCATTTTTTTTTCTTTTTTTTTTTTAGTTTTGCTTAGCCAATTGAATATGTTATCTTTTTCGGTAATCATTTTTTCCTTCTCATTTCCTTATTTGGTGTGCTTTCAATAGTACCATGCCCAGGTAGGTATTAATTGCATATCATGAAAACATGACCTTCCTGGATACATCCACATTTCCCTGCTCACTGCTCCATATATGTGTATTGTGTGTGTGTGTGTGTGCCCGCATGCCTATGTGTTTTGGCAAGGATTGCTTATATTCTAGAATTATGGATTTATTCTCAAATTAGGATATTTATATATTAAATTGAGTATCTATTAATATTTGAGCTAGAGAAGGGGGAATATTTTACTAGGATGAGTCTGTGACATGCCCCACCCGACTTTATTTTAACTGTCACAGCTCCACCTTGTGGTTAATCAGACATTAGCATGGCTTCCCCAAAAGAAAGGTGTTAGTCACTCAGTCGTGTCTGACTCTTTGCAACCCCATGCACTGCTGCCCACCAGGCTTTTCTGTCCATGGGATTCTCGAGGCAAGAACACTGGAATGGGTTGCCATTTCCTTCTCCAAAAGAAATGCAATTAGCCTATTCATAGTTGGAGATGATAGAAAAAATTACTCTGATGCCTAAATGTATATGGATGCAGAGGAATAAAAATAGCTAAACTTTGATTACATTGAATAGGAACACAACCAAGATCTGATTAGTTGGATTTTGTTTCCATTTTATTTTATTATTGCTTACAAATTAAAAAGTGCTATTCAGAGTCAGTGCAGAACTAAATAACAGTGAACCACAGAAGCTTCCCCATGTATTAAAGCTAACACATTGAATTTTGGGATATTCACTTGTTAGAACAGGTTTGAAAGCACCATTAATTGAATTTCTAATAAATCTTGCAGCTTACTAAGATAGTAATTATTGCACTTTTCAGTGAAATTACAAACTTTTATTCTACTTAATATGTGTCCATAAAGCAACTATATCATGGTGAAAAAGTATAAATTTAAGATAATAAAAAAACTTCCCTTAGCTGAACAGCAAGTAAAAATTTACACTTCTATAGATATGTTATTGCAAATTTAACTGAACAGCACCACCTCTGACCTAATTTTTAAAAAGTGGCAATTTTGTTGCAAAATATTTGAATTTACTAGCAGCAGCAGCAGCAGACAGTTTCTGATCCAGAGACTTGAATTATAGTCATTAGTCCTTTAGAGAGAAGAATTTCCTTATTCTTGGAATATTCTAACTTCATTAATTTCATTTAAGTAGATTCTTTGATATCATAGAAAAAAGAGCAATTAGAACTATAAACATTGATTAAAGGCAGTAAACAGAGCTACAATAAAATCAGAGGGTAGAGATATTCAGACATACGGTTTTAACTTCCTCATTCTCTTCACTCTAACTTCCCTCACTCTCTGTAGATCCTAATATCATTTTCTCCCTACCCTAATCTCCTTTTTGTGATCAATTTGTCTCTTTCTTTCCTGTCTTCTCGCTCTGTGTTTCTTTGGTGTTTGGGCTCTAGGAAAGACAAAAATATAGCACCAACATCCCTTTTCTTCTCTTGGTTCAAAACCAATTGAAAGGTAGACCCAGGTATTAGGTCGATGGATATCAGTAATCCACCTTTATTACTGATACACTATTGCAGGATGTGGCTTTAAATTCGCGTTCCAAGGAACTCTTAAAAACCTCATTAATACCTCTTTCCATTCACACCCAAAGGAGCCCTTAAATACCTCGTTCCTAAAGCAGACACACCTCCACTCGGTTCTGGGGCCTCCCTGAGAGTGGCAGTTGAGACCCGGCTGCCCTCTACAAGGCTACACTTTTACAGTGGTGGCGACCGTGCCACTGGGTCTTAACCGAGGCATCGTTTTTTTTTTTAATCCATTCAGTTTTTTCCCATCCAAGCTAAATATCTATTTTCCCTTTGAGACCTGTGTTTCTACTATACCAGGGCTGCATTTAAGGGTTAAAGTCTACATCGTGATGGAGTCCCTACTTGCTGTTACGAGCAGGCATTTTTATTCCTATACTCCAGTGCCTGTTGGCCCTTCTGTACTGTTCATTAATATAAATCTAGCACTTTAAAATGTATCAAGTCACTGTCTGGATCTATGAATTTCAAAGCTGAGGATAGAGACTATGTAATTAATACATCTAAAGCCAGGAGATCTTGATAGGGGAAGATGGATGAGCCCATAGACAACATATCATTTCAAGAGGTTAACCTCTCTACTCTTTTTCCCTTCTTGGTTCAATCCAAAACAAAATAAAGGAGAAGAGAATTTAAGAGCTGTTGACCTAGTGCTGCCTGGTATGAAACACATACAAGTGAATCTTTAGCTATCTTTGTAGTTTAAAGCAGGAAAAAAAAAAAAAAATAGTCCACCAGTTGAGACAAGCTTTTGCTGAGATTAAAGACCCCTGTTCCCAATAGTTTAATCACTTTCCTGTCCTCAATTTCAAAGTCAGGCCAAGGTTAGTCACAGTAGCCTATTTATGAAGTGCGCCATCAAGATATAGCTGCATAGCTGTAAAAATAACTATAATATAAGCTGCTTCCAGGTGCCAGAACTAAAACCCCTGTGAAGAGTTTGCTTGGCATCCAGGCTCCTCCTGCCATGGCCGTGTCAGGGGCCTCTATCTTCCCCAAGAGCCTAAGAACATAAAATAGTGTATTGACAAATTCTATTTAGATTTAATCGTATTATAAACACAGAGACTTATATAGGTGTAAAAACGTAGGATCAGATAATTTAACTTTTTTGATTCATGTCACTTACCCTCTAATATTCAGCATTTACTTTGGGGCATAGATCCTACAGCAAAATAGGAGAAGGCCCCAAATTACTATAAATTATCTACCACGTGGTGATTTCCTCAGAGATAGTTGGAGATATTGACACCTCTCAAAGATGACAACATATGGCTTATAAACTTGGGTATATTTGCAAAAGAGTTTCTACTAATAGATCTGCTAACTTGATGTTTAGTCCATAATTCTATAGCACTTCACTGGCCAAATACCTACTAGCTAAAAGTAAATGAAATCTTGCTTCTATAAATAAGGTGAAAATTTGCCTATCTCTTTATTTTCCCTTGTGGGCTTCGGGCTAGTATTTTGAATACAGATCTTTAATTCTTGGGCTAACATGTATAAAACATAGTTTATTTAAGATACCAATGGGTTTGTCATTTGATTGTACAAATTGACTAGAAGTAAGGAAATTGCATCTATGCAAATATTGAGTTTCACCCATTACATATGAGTATGTAATTCAGAACTTTGAAATTCAGATTTACCAAAAATGTAAAGCATTGCTTATCAAGGGCTAAATCGCATTGTGAAGCCAAACCTCAGTTTTGGTCAGTGTCGGCTGGCGATTCATTTTCATGCTGGCGGATGTGTGTGCGCGCGTGTGTTGTGGGTCGGTCTTAGAAGCGGTTTTTCGTGCTCTTGCATCTCATTGCCGCAGCAACCAGCATTCTTCGGTGCCTCACTCACCACACACAGGACATGCACAGGGAACGGTGCTGCCCTTTGAAATACCTTCATTGGAAACACCAGAGACAAGCAGGAGAAAGACTGCTTCCACAGGAAGCATGCATCTGGCCGCCATTCATCTCGCTCTGTAGCTTCCAGGGGCGTGCACCAACATTCACTCATTCAAGCTGGAGAGGAGAGGAAGAGGTGTGGAGAGAAAGGGAAATGAGTGAAAATGAAACCTATGCTTTCATTGCATTCTCTCCGAGGGCTGTCTTCTGCTCTACTAATATTTTTCCTAGCTGCAGGGAGATTTACATTTAACACAGATTTAAGCAGTCTCTCCTGGGATTACTTTCTGTGTGAATTTCTTATACTAGCAGTAAGCTACAGTTGCCGGTTTAACATTTCTGGGAAGAAAATGGATCAGATTAGGAGTATCAAATTTTATCTTCTGGATTCCCTTGTGCCCTGGCCATTGAGTGGTAGGAACCAGTCAAAAGATGTGTTAGTTTAGTTGCTGGACAGAGAGGTGTGGCAACACAGAGACCTGGGTTTCCTTCTTCCACGCTTGCGATTTATGTCCCCCTGGAAGTTGCACTGTTAGCTAATAGCACGCTTTTTTCACTCTCCTGCTCGGCTCATCATTCCATCCTCCCAACCCTACTACTGCTGTTGGTATATCACCATGACCTCCTGCCAACCTACCAGCCTTCGATCCTTCAGTTCCGACAGGTCTCACACCCTGAGCCATGCCTCGTACCTGAGGGACAGTGCCATGATCGACGATGCAGTTGTGATCCCCAGTCACCAGGTATGTGACTTTTTGCCTTTGCGTTTCTGTTTTCTGGAAGCCTTTTTAACATTATCTGATATTGGAAATGTCTGGAAGAAGATTTTTAACCTGAAAAAAAAAAAAACTGTCTTAATTGGTCAATAAGCCTAGGATAAGAGATTTACAAGTTTTCCAAAAGCATAAAGAATGTTTGCTACATTTCTCAATGAGCAGAGTTTTTCTAAAATAATACACTACTTGTGTCTTCAGCTATACTGGATTCTTCTGTGAAGATTATATATAAAACTTAGTTTCTTTGTGAAATCTCTATTAAAGGAAAATGTAAGGTTGGATGCATTTTAAAGTGTAAGATAAAAGGTACAGGTTAAAATATGTCTCTAAATATTTAAAATTGTTTTCTATGAGAAAAGGTATAGAATTTGTTTGAACTTAATTTTAGATATGATTTTATCAGTTTTGACTATATATAAGGAAGTAGATAAAACCTATGTTTTTCAAAGACAACTACTCAAGTGTAACCCTACATCAATAATGTAAGTTAAATCAGAATGCATTATAAAGATATATTTTAAATGCCTTAGTCTCATATCATATTTTAAATGAATGTTTTCCCATGTAATACCACTTTCTGTGATTCTAATTATTGAAGTTCATTATATTTTAATTTAATTGGAAGAAAGTCTTTCTTATTAAATCCAGTGTTCTTTGTGTTCAGGTGACAACTCTAGCCAAGGAGGCAGAAAGGAATTCTTATCGTCTAAGCTGGGGCACTGAGAACTTGGACAACGTGGCTCTTTCTTCCAGCCCTATTCATTCAGGGTGAGTAAATCAATATTATGTATCCAGATCAAGAGGTAAAAAGAGATGAGTGAAAATAACAGCTTTGTCCAGTAGCTTTAGCTGATGGCTAGCTTACAGGGGAAGTGACCTTTTTTAAAAAGGTCACGCTTTATCCGCCATGGACTCTCTCCACACAAACAGACCAGCAAAAAGGGTTGAATTCCGCATAGAAGAACTGACCATTGTTTTAAAATAACACATAGAACTGTGTCCAATAGCTTGTTAACTAACCAGAGTATACCTGTGGCCTCCTTATTGTTCATATTTTTGAATTAAGATACCTTGAAAAGAGGGGCAAGATCACTTGCTTTTGAAAGTTCTGTTTACTAAGATTGACTAGTTTAATAAATGCCTTTCCTTGCATATTAATGCATTTAAAATAATGTTTACAGGAGCCTGAGTCATACAGATATACAGAGGAATTCACATGATGGTTGAAGTAGGAATATATTAAAAAGGGAGATTTGAGTGCAACCAGTTAGGTTCTCAATATTCATTTTAAAGTCATTCAGGTAATATATATGACACTACTTAAGAAATGCTGCCTATTTATATTATCTCATTAAAAAGAAGGACTTTGAGTTAATGATTTTAAATATCCTTAAAATGGTCTTAAGTTAGAAGAATTCAATTATTTGGAATATAAATTCCTTAAGGGGTTTTAAATTGTAATAGTCTTCACAATTGGTCTTTTCCTTACATTTTAATGGTTTCAAGTTGTATAGTAATTCCATAATTATGAATAAACTTTTAAAATGTTTTTCTTTAATTACTTTTTAAACCCTGCTCATATTTTATCTAACTAAATATAATATTTTGATTTAAATTATTATCCCAAACTCCTTATCCATAATCCCCAGAATGATTTTGAGTGATGGGTCCTTTCTTGTTTTTATTATTCTAAAATATTCTCCTTTCAGGAAAGCATTCTAAGATACTGTAATTTAAAATTTGGGACTTCTTAATCTGATCTGTTAAAGGCTCGTAAAATTAGTTGCATAGATATAAAATTAGTTACATAGATATTGGAAAAAATTATAATACTCTTCTATGTTTAATAAGTAAAAGCTAGTTCTTGATGCAGGTGTTATTCAGGGGAATAAAAACCAATTAAACCTCATTCAAATTTACTTATTTTAAGTATGAAATGAGATAATTAAAATCTGACAGCTATAAGTGGTTCAGAAAGTGTAACATCACATACTAAATTTTTCAACAATAAGAAGAAAAAAAACCTTGGGCCTAGAGTGTTGATGGATAATAGATCAGAATTTAGAAACCATAGTCTAGTATTTGAAGTCCATGTCCAGCCTACAAAGTGAAAAGATAATTTTAAGCAAAATGTGACATAATGTCTTATTGCAGACCAAGATTTTAAAGATCCTTATTTTTTTTTTACTATGAACCATGATCACTAACTCTGATCCTCAACTCTGGGTGTACATGGGAATCACTTGGGAGCTTTAAAAATACTGATGCCCAGGCCCCAGTTGAAACCAGTTCTATCACAGTCTCTATTGTTGGGGCCTTGCCATTGGTATCTTCTACAAGCACCAGTTGTCAAATATATTTGTTTTATATAGGCTATTAGAAAGGAATACCATTGCCTAATAAAGCTTCGACTATAATTTGACTTAGGTAATTAACATATGACTAGTTACCTCAAATATCTTTTTATCCCTTCCATTTATTTAAGTATTCTCTCTTCACACACTGTTGAATTCTGCAACGCACCAGATTTTGTGCCAGGCACCAAGGAAAACAGATGAGTAAGCCATAGCCAGTACCTTTAAGAAGCTTGCTGATGTGTTGTTATTTAAATATGGAAGACAGTCTCCAAAAGAGCCATAACATGATGGTTAAGAGTGTGCTTTGGAATCATATCAAACAGAATTCAGATCCTGGCCCTGACATTCAATATGTGACACTGGGCAAGTTGTGTAAAGTGTTCAGTTTATTTATCTATAAGATGAATGTTGTATTATAGACTCCATAGGGGAGACTTAAGGATTAGATGCTTCTTAAGTAGTTAGCATTTTGCCTAGAAAGAATAAGTACTCAATAGATTTTAGCCATTAGTATTTATACAATCCACACACACACATCTTTAGCAAATTTCCAGTTAGTGAAACAAAAGTATTCTGAATTCTCTAAATGGGAATAACCAATGTGGTACAGTTCATAATGGCAGTGTTTGACTTATTTTTTATCAGGTAATCTATCATAAGGTTGTGTTTCTACTATAGTATTTGAATGAATACTGCAAAAGATGACTCCAAAGAAATGGATCGTTACCACTAAAAATTCAATATTTCTGAACATGACGGTGTTTGAAAGCTACTGTGATATTAATAAAAATAGTATTTATAATATATCATATAAAAATGACTTCTTATAATTTTATTCACTATACACCAGGTTCCTGAGTAATAGTTTTTATGTAATTTACAAGAAGCTGAGTTTCTCTTTAATTAATTAGGTGAATTCCTAAGCCACTTCAAAGCCTGCCCAAATTATAAGAAAAAAATAATTTTTGATAGAGAAGATAATAAAGCTAGCTTTTATAAGCATATGTCACTAATTTGTGGATAATGATGTATTAGATTAGATGAAGAGATTTTAGATTAATAGAAGACACAACTTCTACCTAAAGCACCATTATTTTCTTTTACTTCTACTGTTTCCAATGACTAGTGTTCATCACAATAGGAGAATAGGTCTCAGTGATTAAGAAATCTGTTCTGACCAATAAATACAGCCAGTATCTTGCAAAAGAAAGGCTGACTGTAATATCTTTGTTGTTCTTAAAGAAGTTGCCTTACTGATTCACAGTGTGATTATTATTTCTAGTATCCTAACCATGATCACATCCAATGCAAGCTTGGACAAGAGCTTAAATTTTACATTTCTTCCCCATTTCATAAGTGCATAATGAATCAACAGATGTAAGCCACAAATTCCTATCAATAGCTAGTTTTGTGACTCATTTTAAATATTATTTCAAAAGTCTTTATTGTTATAGTTTTTTAATGTTAGCCAAGTGCCAACAAATAAATGCCAGTTCATGATGTCGTATATAAGACATAGTAACTAGAAGTCAATAGGAAAGTTATCTTTTATAAGACTTCTTTTTCATAAAAACATGTTGAAGATGGTTTTACCGTGAACCTAAAACTACTCTAAAAAATATAGTCTATTTTTTTAAAAATGTTAGCTCAAATACTGGAAGTTGATATTTGAAATTCATAAAAATTAAAGATGTTTTTCATTTGATGACATCAATATTTATCTAAGTACCTGTGGCAGTTAATTTAGTTGTTCATGTATTTCAGACACTCTTTTTTTTTTTAATGGTACATGAAGGTAAATTCTTTGGGGTGAAGAAAATTGTTTCATAAAGCAACTGTTTTGCCAAGTTAGGTTTCTGGTCCAGAGTATACACATATCCATTTGTAAATCATCAGGTGTTGAAAACCCAAGTGGACTCTATGAAAACGTACGGAGCATTTCGAGGAAGAGCAGACTCAAGTAGAAGAGGAATGAAAGACAGAACTGTAAAGCAAGATCAAACAATGTGACCAGTGAGGAAGACAGGGAATCAAAGTCTTGAAAAAGCACTAAGACTTCGTTCACATAGTTTTTGTTACCTATAGTAGGTAATTAATGTGACCTCTCTGCCTTATAGTTTATGCTTCTGTTTGTCATTGGAGCGAATTTTTAAATAGCACCTTTTCTGTATGCATTGCTTATGTAGCAGCCCAAAGGGCATTGCCATTATTTTGAAAGTATTAAAAGTGTGAGTGAAAAGCTAGGGAGGCAAAACTATGTCTATCAAATCAAAGACTTTATCTTTCATTATACTGCCCCTTGATGTTGTGTAGCTTCTTGGATATTTAGACTTTGAGTACCCACATACGCCAATGTTGAGTAAGGCCACAAATCCCTCTCCAGTGATTTTATATCGCAGTTCCCTAACCTGGGAGTTACTCCATAGTCCCCATATCTGGGTCTTCTCTCAGCCTTTTCATAAAGCTGTATCTCATTTGTATTTCCATCCTTTTTTTCAGCGGATACGGTATTGGTATATAAATATTTCATTTGAAAGTCACTCCTGATTTTCTTCTTTATGTTTCACTTCATCCATTCCTTCTCTGTGCTAAAGTATCTATTCTGTTGCAGCCGCACCTCTCCATGCCTTGATCGTGACAACAGCAGGTGAACTTCCGCATAATTCCTTCTCTGAACATGTTGCCTCTCCTCTTCCCCTTTCTCCATGTCCTTCTCCCTGTACCTTGCCTCAGGATGCTTTAGTGTGACCATACCTAGCCAGAGAGAGCGAGAGAGGGAGCACTCGAGGGAGAATGATTTATTGCCTCCACGACATGACCATTACTGAATTCCCCATTATGGTACAGGGACAGTGGATATTTGTTATTTTGTTGGAAATAAGTGGGGTTATGCTAAAATGAGTGTAGACCTAATGTGAGAGGCTGTCTTCATCATAAGTCTCCATATCTCTGCTTCTTTTGAGAGAAAAAGAGCTACATAGAGCTGAAAGATGTTATTCCCAGCAATTATGCAAATTGGTTAAGCTGTTTTCAAGTTATAGTAAAGGTGGATGCTTTAGTGTGACCATACCTAGCCAGAGAGAGCGAGAGAGGGAGCACTCGAGGGAGAATGATTTATTGCCTCCACGACATGACCATTACTGAATTCCCCATTATGGTACAGGGACAGTGGATATTTGTTATTTTGTTGGAAATAAGTGGGGTTATGCTAAAGTGAGTGTAGACCTAATGTGAGAGGCTGTCTTCATCATAAGTCTCCATATCTCTGCTTCTTTTGAGAGAAAAAGAGCTACATTGAGCTGAAAGATGTTATTTCCAGCAATTATGCAAATTGGTTAAGCTGTTTTCAAGTTATAGTAAAGGTTATGATTTTAAGTGTTACTTAGCAGAGTTTTTTAAAGCTATAGTCTAGGGGAACCAAGGCTTCCCTGGTGGCTCAGAAGTTAAAGCATCTGCCTCCAATGCGGGAGACCTGGGTTCGATCCCTGGGTCGGGAAGATCCCCTGGAGAAGGAAATGGCAATCCACTCCAGTATTCTTGCCTGGAGAATCCCATGGATGGAGAAGCCTAGTAGGTTACAGTCCACAGGGGTCGCAAAGAGTCAGACACGACTGAGCGACTTCACCACCACCAGGGGAACCAAAGGCTAAAAGTTTATTAATAGTGCACTTGCTTGCTAGTACTGCTTTAAATGCAACTTTTGATATTTTGGAAATTTTACTATAGAATGATTCCAGTGTTTAAAAATATCTATGCTTTTTTTTAAATTCTATGCTTCTATGTTATTTTTATAAAGTTATTTTTAAAAGTTCTTATCAGACTACTGGTTATAGTGTTTTTATTACACAGTCATCCATCAGGATCAGGATACTGAAGATTGTCTACAAATGAGACAATTTTCAATTTTGACAAATTTATATCCATTTTTTTACTTTTTCTGCAATACCCACCAAATATTTTGTGTCTATACATGAACATAGTGACAAATACATTTTTGGTGATTTTAATAGGTTTGAGGCACTTTATTTCAAAGCTCTTTTCATCAGTTTTTCAGTTGATGGAATTTGGAAGATTAGGAAGAAATTAAGGAAATTATAGAGGGACAGGGAGCTCACGGTACGGTTTTCTCACAGTAACCCAGAAAACAGATTTAATTGAAGGCCCTCTTGCTATGTATGTGTAAATCACTGAAGCACCCTGATGACAGATTTTTTTTCCCTATTTTCACTCAATAACTAACTCTGAATGCTGCAGTCTCCTCCCCATCCTTACCCCATGGTCCTGGATGAATTAAACGTAAACCTAAGGATTCATAACTTTCGGGGTGGAGGATATAGTCCTCAAAAGACCAGAATCATTGTTTTCTGTTGCCTCCACTGAAGCATGTATCTGTCTAGCTAATCAACTACATATTCCTAGGCAAGTCAGCTGCATAATAATGGTGGATTGCTTTCGCTTTTATTCCTTTTAAATTGTGATAACACTGTATCTCACAATTTAGAAAACTTCAGTAAGGATTTCTACTTTGCATGACTGCTGAATTTCCTTTGAAGAGTAAGATAAACAATTAAAACCAAGTATGTTATGTGATGTTTTTTTTTGTCTGTGCAATCTGAAGTCAATGTTTAGAGTAGCATGTGTATAGATTTTCTGCAAAACTACTCTTGATTGTTTTAGCCATACAGCAAAGATAGTATATATTTCTTGGAGGAATAGCAGTTTGTTTTTCAAATAGAAATGCTTCCAGAACTTCTGAAATGGAACATTCCAGTAGGTCGCCTAACCTAGTTGAATTTTAGTACCAGAATGCCACATTAGAGTTTGAGTTTAATCAGTCTCTCACTTGGGGGATGAGAAAACTGAAACCTAAAGATGTTAAATGACTTGCCGGAGGTTACAGCAAAAATTCAACACAGGGTTAGATCTCATGATAGATCCAAGCTGGAGCCAGGAAAGAATGTGGTACTTGTTGAATTATCTTGTGCTCTGTACTAATAGTGTTTTTTATATCTTCTTTAGTACAGTTCATAAACTAATCAAAACTCCATATTAAACTACTTTAGCAAAGTTCTGGGTTCGCTGTAGATATTTAATAAATGTTAGTTTCTCTGTTTAACTTTTTATATTATATGCTAATTTTAAGACATTCAAAATATATAAAATTATATGCTTTTATTGAATTCTATCTGCTTGAGCCACAATGATTTAATTCTACCCCTTAAGTGGTGATAGGATTCTCTCTCATTGATAGATGAGGTTTCAGTCACAGCTCACAAACAATGGAACTGAACTTCAATCCATTTATCAATACATTTTACTTTAGTTCTTTTCATCTCCCAATGTTAGGGTTAGGGTTATCTTGTCCCATTTTTAATCTCCTGAAAATATGAGAAAATCAAAGTTACTTAATCAAATCTGGTATGTGAACTAATTTCTTTCATGATTCAGCCTAACCTTTCACTTTTTCCTGTGATACAAAAAAAAAAAATAGTCTCTTACCATCTGCTTTTTGAAATTGTTATACATCACAAAATAACTATCCACTAATCTATTACCTCAGCTTCGCTGGTGGCTCAGTGGTTAACAACCCGCCTGCCAATACTGGTGACGTGGGTTCGATCCCTGGGTTGGGAAGATTCCCTGGAGAAGGAAATGGCGACCCACTCCAGTGGGAAATCCCATGGACAGAAAGGAGCATGGCACACAATTGGACACAACTGAATGACTAACACACACATCCAAGCAGTAACACCTTTGGATATCCTGATATTTTTAATGAAAATATTCAAATGCTAAGCCAATTTTATATTATAACTATTGGGATTAATTGATTAGCATGTTGACTTTTATCAAAAGACTTCACATCAGTACCTGGAAAAAAAAATTGAATAGTTATTTCTCTTATTCTCTTTTAGTTGAAGAAAAGACTTTTATATATAATTCTGCATAGTCAGCTTTTTAATTAGTTGTTTACTTTAATGAGGTTTGACTGGTGTTTGGTCCCTGGTTGTCCAGGGACCAAAGAATTAAATAACTTTCTACTTTAGTCTTCTTTTCAATTAGAAATAAATATATACAGCTTCTCACAACTTACCCTTTTCACTCTGCCATCATTCACGGTTAAGCAGCATCTACAGTTACACTATTTGAGTCTGATTTGCTTAGAGTATTTTCTTACTAAATTTGTAAACATTTTTATTCATTTTGACTATCAATATTTAGCTCTTTCATGACGCCCCATCCTTTTGTTTCTTTCTTGATATCTTTCTGATTCATTTTCTTCTCCATCTGCCTGCCCCTCTCTTCCTTCATCTCTCTCCCTCTCTCATCTAATAATCCCCTCAATAGAGCTTCTTGTTTTTTATTAGCCTAGTGCACTTCCTTTAGTTATTTCATAAAGACACAAAAGCTTCTGTTTCTGTTGGAAATTTTCTCTGAATTTGACACATTGCCACTTTAATTTTTCAAATTTGCTTGCTGTACTGATGTGATACTTAAATATAACTTTCTAGATCTGTGATGACACCAAGACATATATAGTTAAATTTCTCTACTGCAGCTCCAGCCTTTAGGTCCTTTTACTTCCCAGTCTTTGGTCTTTCTTCATATAGTTTTCACTCCTAACAAAATCATTACTTTAGTGTATCCAAACTCTTGGTTTTCTGCTTACTCTCATTTTCTACTAATCCTCTATCAAGGTAGTTAAGTATATACACTCTCTCATTTTCAAGCAGGGAAATCCCTGTTGAGAAACACTTAATATTGAAGACAGTCCTTCTCAACTATTTAGCTATTTTATGAACTGAAATGTCTGAGCTCATTTGAATGAGGTCTACTGGATTGGTTGTCCAGGAATCAAAGAATTAAATAACCTTCTACTTTAGCCTTCTTCTCATTTAGAAACACATATATACAGCTTTTCACAACTTACCCTTTTCACTGTGCCATTCATTCACTATTAAGCAATTACGTATTAACTGCCTACTAGGTGCCCCATTCACATTGCACTAGGCACTTGGGACACAGGAAGAAATATGGAGCACAAGTCACTGCCACTGTGACACTGGTATGGACCTGTGTGTGGTTTAGTTCCTTCCTTCTCGACCAGGAGAGTAACTGATTCCGAGCAGGTGAAATCATCATGTGACATTCGGGGCGTAGACTGTGAGCATCTCGGCAGTGATGACTGTCTTTACTTTCTGTATCCTTGCTAAGCTCCTAGCAGAGCACCTGGCACTTACATGAATGTGACATGAAAAGCAGCATGGAAATTATGGGGTACATGAGAACAAAAGAGAATGTTAAAAGAAAGTAACATAGGAATCAGAGAAAGTAATCAAACATGTAGGCGCTTAGACATTGTTACAGCCAAGTATATAGCTACTTCAATTCACTCCTTACAGAATGCACCATAGAAGATATTCTAAATGGAATATATAGGCTGTAAACCATTACTGGAATAAATATAAAAATATAATAGCATGTACCATGAATGGGGAAACACCTTAATGCTTTCAAAAAATACAGATAGTGTTGGATATTAATAATATTAATCAGATGTATTATAATAATTCCTTACTTTTTTGAGTCCCTGTACTTCAGCAATGGTGCTAGTAATCAAAAGATGAAAAAGAAATCAAAGAAAGTAGAGAAAGTCAGAAATACAGCATTGAGTTCGAAATAGCACCGGTTGAAAATTCAGTCATTTTTTTCTAGTTTTTATAAAAATCAACATAAATATCATAGTCAAATGAAAATAATAAAATGGAACAGAAACCTTTATAGTCATCTAGACGTTTTACCAGTTCTTTCATTCTTTTGAGCGATAGTGCATTTTAAAAAGCAAATAGAAAATGTTTAAGAATTCCTACTTAAACACTGGTAATAAGAACAGCAGCCAACATCTTCTCACTGTATTTTGATAAAGACCAGAAACATCCACACTTCAGAACTGACCTGTTGCTTATACTCCCCAGTTTGTGCCCCGTACTAAAAGCTGAGAGGACGGGGTTTGAACTGGTAGGTCTAGACTGGCTCCTGCATGGGGAAAGAAGAGGGAGCCCTGCTCTCTCGGTCTCGTTCTGCGTGACTTGCTTCAGACAGGCACTCTGGGCTCCTTCACAGGCGTCTGTGTAACCAGCAGCAGGGTTCTGTTCAATAGCATGCTTAATGAGTTCTGTGTTCTGCTTTGAAGAGGATGCTAAGGTATTTTTCCTTCACTTATTTAAAAATAACACAAATATATTGTGTTTCTATCCTGTAACTTTAACAAAATGCCTTTCAAATGTTTTACGTGTTTGTCGTGGGTGCAGCATCTGAGTGTGATGAGTCTAGTATAGTTCTGTGCTGGTTAAGCTACCAGTAGATCTTGCTACACCCATGTGTTGCTTTCCTCAAAATTCTTGCAAGTGCAAGGAGAATTGGGAAAGACAGTAATGTTATTTGTGAGAGGGTGTGCACATTATTTGTGTGTGTCTTTGTGTATATGTATACGACCATCAGATTGCCTGGTTTAATTTTTCCTCCTTGACAAAGTGAGTGCCTCTCAGACTTTGAGTTTTACACGAACCCAGTGAGATGAACTCAAACCAAGCTGCAGAAACATCCTGAAGGAACCAACTTCAGAGTTGAGACAAACCTTTTCTCTTGGTACAGTTAAAATAAACAAGCCAAATTACCTTGGATCATTATTCCCTTATTCATGAACAATTAGGTTGGCAAAAAAGAAGCAAAAGAAGAGATGCTTTTACATTTCTGAATTACTAGCTATGATTTTCCATGTTTAATTTATTATAATTTGGGGAAAATCATGATGGCCAGATGTCTTCCATTAGCATGAGCCCAGGATTTCCCCCTCAAAACCCAGAGCAGAGGGGATGATAATCTTGTTTTCTTTCTCTCCTATCAATTAAAATGGTATAGAAGACATATTTCTACATAAGAAGTGAAAAAGCACCTTTGAATTGGTAAATGGGCTCTTTCCAAAGCATTTGATTATTTTGGTTTTCCTCTTTTTTAGAATGTAATCAGTTAAAAACCCGCATCCTGGGTATGACAGTGTTGGAGCAAGATGCATGTACATGGATTTGGTCTTGAGAGAAAGCATTTGAATTTTTCTTAAATCGTAGAATTATGCTAAAATGATCTGGACATGATGTAATTTTTAAAAGTCAAATTGAGTTAACTTAGAAAAGCTACAATTTAGTCTTTCCTCTCTGCTCTATCTTTATATTATTTCAAACTATGGATTTTTCAGGATGCATATAGAAGGAAGCAAATGCCTCTGCATTTGTAACAAAAGGAGATTCATATTCTTTATGTAATTTCATTCCACTTTCTAAGTCAGATCGATGTATATTTAATTTACAAGTTCATGTTTAATATCACCATTGTCAAATTAGGAACAGAACTCTTCTTTAGTAACAGATCAAAAAATACAAAAGTTAAAACAGCAACCAAACTGAAGTAAAGGCACTGGTATAAGGTAAAATTACTTTTTAAGGGCATGCTTTTGGCCACCATGCATATAAATAAGAAATGTTTTAAGAACAGAGCATTATGGGAAAAAAGCTAACTTGACAAAGCTTGTTTATCTGCCTTCGATATTTCAAAACACCATCTGATCTTCCATTTTAATTTTTAGTTTCCTGGTTAGTTTTATGGTGGATGCCCGAGGTGGTGCTATGCGAGGATGCAGACACAACGGGCTCCGCATCATTATTCCGCCTCGGAAATGCACTGCCCCAACTCGAGTCACCTGCCGCCTGGTCAAACGCCATAGGCTGGCGACAATGCCCCCAATGGTGGAAGGAGAAGGCCTGGCCAGTCGCCTGATTGAAGTCGGACCTTCTGGTGCTCAGTTCCTTGGGTAAGGGTTTCTGCTAAACCTCCCAGTTAGTCCCGGTGGGCTTGAAATCACTAGGATGGAGTGGAAAAAGGTACGTCAAGCTTTTGAAAGAAGATCGGCCCCTATGAAATTTTTTAAGAATGGAAAGTAATGCCTCAATGTTTGACCTCACTTAAATGCCTCTTATTTTAAGGCATTAATGGGTTAAGCATTCAGGTTGATTATTACTCTTTCTCTTTGGATGTGATAGTAGCTGCCAGGCTTCCACTATGAATAATCATACTTTGGTTGATGGTAGGTAATTTTTAATCTGGATTTAAGTGGGAAAGTCGTAGAGGAAAAATATAGTTGGCCCTTGAACGACGCAGGGGTTAGAGGTGCTGACCGCCCCCCACACAGTCGAAACTCTGCAAACACCTGAGGGTTGGCTCTGCCTGTAAGAGGCTCCTCCACATCCCAGGTACCACATCTGTGGATCCAACAACCACTGATGGACTACATGGTTCTGAACTATTTGCCATTGAAAAAATCAAATGGACCTGCCTAGTTGTTCAAGGGTCAACTGTACTAGTCTGTTCTGAACATAAACTTGACGTCTTGTATAGTTACAACAAACAGAATCATCATCTTTGCTTTGGAGAGCAGTGTTCTTTATAGAACATACAAAAATTTAATCTATGTGATTTGTCTTTTCTGTTATCAAAATTGCTACCATGAGTTAAACATTATCCTGCAGTTTTATGTGGCATAGATTTCATTAAGAGGACAAAAATCCAGAATGACTTTTACCATGCTCATTTTAGCAATTTTGAGCAGAAATAAGCTTTTCTTCTATTTGTACTGCTGCTGTGATATTACCGGGTATCTCAATATGCCAAGAAATGAGTAGCGCCTGCTGAAAACTGACAAAAATGAAGTTTTGGAGGGGGACAAGTTTCAAAATATTTTGAAACAAATCGGTTGTATTTAAGTCTTTGTGCTAAAAAACTGGGAGAAAATCCTATTAATTAAGAACTCTTTTGCTTGGCCAGTGTCATACTGAGGAAGTGGCTTTCTTCCTTTAGAACTCAGGAAAGTTCTAATGCCTCGTAATTTGGAGCAAACTGTTAACAGGTTGTTCCAAATTATGTTCACACCTGAAAAGGTGTGTGTATGTATTTCCCAGTTATAGAAACTACCTCCCATGTCCTCCAATCAGACAGACCAGAGATTTAGAAGGAGCCTGTGAAGTTCTGGGTTGCATCAGAAAACTCCATTATGGTTGGAATAATTCCCCAGTGATTCCTTTCACATTCTGTACAAGGTCCTTTCTCCTTACTCATGCACAGATAGTTATAGGCTTTTTAATAATTGTCAGATCTGTTGAGAAATACCCATGAAAACTTCTGGCCTCATTACAGAGTCAGAGTTTTTATTGTATTCCCAACAGCTTTGTCTTTCCTGTGGAGCATATTTTATTTTATTTTTTGGCTCATGCCCTGGCGGTGAACCTAAGCAGGAATAGATCCGACCCCAAGCGCCCTCCTTCCACGCGCCTCCATTGTACACTCTGGGTGTCTGTTTTTGCTCTTTGTGACCAATGGAGGGGGCAGAACCAAATGCAGTGTGAAACCAACCTTCACTCTGTTCATCAGCTGGTGACGCTGGGGTTCTGTGGAACACAACACCTGAAGCTTACCTATGTTCTTTCTTTCACTGCTGCTTTGGATGTACTCAGTAAACTTCACCTGCCAACGGCTCCTCCCCCACTTAATGAGGGAGAAAGTTTGGTCAGCCGCATCCTTCAGCTGGGGCCTCCTGGAACCAAATTCCTTGGGTAGGAGCGACTTAAAACAAATTGATGGCTGTGGGCCCCCATTCTTCTCCTTCTTCTGCAATATGATTTCTCTTTTTTGTCATTGTGCCCATGACATGTCCCTCTCTATGATTTAAATTCTGTACTACCTATCTTTAGTGGACCATTTCTGACCCTTGTGGTATGTGACTTTTATTTTTGAGTGATGTTTTTATATCTTTTCCCTAAAGTGCTGTGACCTTCATTTTCGTTTAAAGCATGAGATCTGCCTAGTTGTACTATGTGCTAGTTACGATGTTGTT
>SJXQ01000583.1:0-107432 GCA_006408695.1 Aepyceros melampus | reverse complement strand
ATGTTGTTATGATAAATTCGGAGTCTGTATCAAAGCAACCTGGACTGAAAAAAAAATCGAAAGCCTCTCTGGATTTCGAGAGTGAATGCGACCGAAACACAGTAGGGCCGTGCATGTTCTGGATCCTGAATATAATAGGCATTGGACACAACCTGGCCGCCTGCTGAGTGCTCCTGTAGGGCCGCCCTGTGTGCACATGCCTATGTCTCCTTGAATGGAGAAATAGATGGAGAGAGTCCTTGAGTGCATGCCTCTCGAGTTCCGAAGCAGTTGACTTTTCTGACATCTCATTTATGGCACATGAAATTACGCAGTGTATGAGCCATCTTCCCTCTTAAACCATTTTGTCATTTTGCACCTTGTAGAAAACATTTAAAGAGATTGGCATACCTCATAGATATGCATGTATGTTTCTTTTGGTTAAATGTGTTATCCTTACGTTTATCAAAGGAGAAGTTCCAGAATGCCACATGCACTCACAGGGAGACATCACTGGCTTAAGGTAGCAGCATGGCCCCGAGGATTGGTGCCCCTGAGGTGGAGTGCTAGCTACTGTGGCTAGCACAGTCTGCTAGCTGTAGGGCTCCGGAGGATGGCCCCACTCTGTCCCTGTCCCCAGAAAGAGAAGAATTCCAGGTCACTTTGCAACAGACCGAGTCGAGGTGCTTGTCTTGCTGGTGGTTAGCTCCTGTCCACACTGAATGTTCTGCCTTGCTGTGTCAGGCCTGTGATCGTGGAGATCCCTCATTTCGCTGCCCTGCGAGGAAAAGAGAGGGAACTGGTGGTCCTGCGCAGTGAGAATGGGGACAGCTGGAAAGAGCATTACTGTGAATACACGGAGGAGGAGCTGAATGAAATCCTGAATGGCATGGATGAAGGTACTTCATACTGAAGGTTTTAAAAGGACTCTGAAGTGGAGGCATGATAGTGATGCATTTGTTTATATCCTCGGGGGTGTATGTGTGTTACCTAATCTAATTTTCTCTGCTGGCACTTGCACAGTAAAGCGTGCCTATTGACACGAGGTTGTAGTGAAGGAAATAATACCAGGTTATTGCAGGTGCCAAACAAGAAGTCTGGGTCTTTGAGCTTTAGCTGCCCAGACCCCTAGTTTAGCACCAGTGACTCAGTGGTAAAGAATCCATCTGCCAATGCAGGAGACTTGGGTTTGATCCCTGGATTGGGAAGGTCCCCTGGAGAAGGAAATGGCAACCCAGTCCAGTATTCTTGCCTGGGAAATTCATGGACAGAGCAGCCTGGCGGGCTACAGTCCATGGGGTTACAAAAGAGTTGGACATGATTTAGTGACTAAACAACGACAGAGTGTTCTGGTATATTACCATGGTGATGCATTGGAGTACACAGTATATTTGCCTCATCCTATTTTTGTTGCATTCAGGAAAATGAAAATTTTTAATAGTAAATATCTTAGATTAATAAAGAAATACAGCCCATCTCTATCTTTCATGCAAACTTTTCTAAAATATGAAATAGAATAGATGCTGTTTCCAGAGAAGGCAACGGCACCCCACTCCAATAAGTACTCTTGCCTGGAAAATCCCATGGACGGAGGAGCCTGGTAGGCTGCAGTCCATGGGGTTGTTAGAGTCAGACGCAACTGAATGACTTCGCTTCCACTTTTCACTTTCATGCATTCGAGAAGGAAATGGCAACCCACTCCAATGTTCTTGCCTGGAGAATCCCTGGGATGGGGGAGCCTGGTGGGCTGCCGTCTATGGGGTCGCACAGAGTCAGACACAACTGAAGCGACTTAGCAGCAGCAGCAGATACTGTTTCATAACAAAATGAATAGATATGGATAATATATCCATGATTTTAAAAAAATACCTAAAGTGAACATTTAGATATTTAAGACACTGATAAAAAGTGCTAAATTTTTCTCTAGGAAAACTTACATATACCCATAACTACTACATTATAGGACAATATATTTTTTTCTTTCATTAACATATTTTTCAATTGGAGGAAAATAGCTTTACAATTTTGTATTGTTTTCTGCCATGCAACAATGCAGATCAGCCATAATTATGCACATACTGTGTGTGCCAAGTTGCTTTAGTCATGTCCATCTGTTTGCAACTCTGTGGACTGTAACCCACCAAACTCCTCTCTCCATGGGATTCTCCAGGCAAGAACACTGGAGTGGGTTGCCATTTTATTCTCCAGGGAATCTTCCCAACCCAGGAATTGAACCCACACCTCTTACTTCTCCTGCGTTGGCAGGCAGGTTCTTTGCCACTAGGCCACCTGAGAAGTCCATTACCTTTCTCTTATGCCTCTCTCCCCTGCCCCATCCCATCCCTCTAGAGCATCTCAGAGCACCAGGCTGGGCTCTCTGTGCTATATAGCAACTTCTCAGTAGAATAATACTTTTAACTTTCTATTAAAGAGTTAGGAAAATTAAGTTCACTCACAGTTTACACTTTTTAAACAGAGAGTTAGCTACAGTTGAATTTCATATGCACACTTACACATAAAGTTAAGGAACGTATTTTTTCATTAGAGCTTTAATCTCTGTAAATCTCAAATCCCAGTTTAGGCCATTTAGCCTCAGGTTGAAATACCTTAGTTTGGCTAGAGGGAGGTGCTCTTTCTTAGGCCTTCTGAGGTTGCACAGAGATGAGGTGTCAGTCCTGATTGATAGATAACCAGAGATATGTTCCACTTTTCGTAACTACACAAATAGGCACTTTTTTTGCCCAAGTGCCAAGAACATACCAAAATTTGCACCGACCTGGGCACACAACTGTGTGGCTGTTTGCCAGATTTTATCAGTCTTCCAGGACCACTAGCTGTAGCTTCATGTGTGGCTCATGGATAATGAAGTGTAGCCTGACAGCAGCTGCTTTAATGTTTCTTCCTGTACCCTGCTGAGGGTTAGTAAGAAGAGGGGCCATGGAAGAGGAAATTATGCCTTCTAGATGTGTGGGTCAGTGTTTTCCAATTAAGATGAAAAGATCAGGATTCTTACTGATAAAGCTTGTTCTGTGCTGTATGTAGCTGCTTCTGCTCCTGGGAACCATTTCTTTTGCGTGCATTGAGTTTAGGATATTTCCCTCTGATAGATTTACCTGTCATTAACATTGCCACGTTGTCCTTAGATAGGGACCCGCTCTCGTAACTTTTTACATAAGTAAAAGCTCATTTTGAAACAGAATCGGATTTGTATATTTTTATGTTTGTTTTGCTTGTTCTGTGAAAACTTGTTCTTTCATAAGTATATGCTAGTAATTGCCAATGTATCAGTCTTCAGTTATGAATGATAGACCCTGGGACTTCTGACTTTTGCTATCTAGTTATATTCAAGAATCAAGAAAAACACACTTGCTGTTCATGCCTCTGTAAGAATTGTAAAATGCTTTCTAAAAATGAATAGCTTTCCATAATCTCTTAAAATTCAGTAATCTACTTAGTTCAAAGTTTCAAATTTTAAACCAGTTGGATTTACTGTATTGCCCTACATATCTACACTAATGCAATTTATCAAGAGTCCATTATCCCATTCTCCTGATGTTAGATGATCTGCTTGGTAAGTTCATGATTTCAGGAGAATATTGAAACCCTAAATTTGCAATCACTGGTCTTTTTAAAATATCCACGGTGATTGCCTCAGAGACAACCATGCCACTGGAATGAACACACTGATACAAATCTTACCCTTCGAAGACAGATTTTATCCCCACACTACTCCCCTGAGAACCAAAAGGACCATATTACTTCTGAAAACCACAAATAACTGCTTTTGAACTAACTTTGAAATTTGCAAACAAAGGAGCCAGCAGTCAATTTCCTCTTCATCACATTGAGCCAAAAATAGGACAGGTTTGATTCATTGCCCTCAAACCCCCTCATTTACAAAGACAGCCTTGCAGTATCACATCTGGAACTAAATGCTTTTGTTTCACAGTGCCCTGGAAAGATGTAGTTTTCACAAAGAGAGAAAATGTGCCAACCAAATGCTGACAGGTCTTGAGAGATTCTGGTATTGTTAGGATAGCCTTGCTTTTTAAATTTTCCTATTATTTAAAAAAGAAGGGTTTTGCTGCCACATCTGTTCAGTGTTAACCTATGCCAGTGAGTTTGCTAGAATGCTTTCAAGCGAATCCTTGCTCTGTGAAGACGGGTCATTTCTTATCTCAGTGCTGGATAGCCCAGAAGACCTAGAAAAGAAACGGATCTGCCGCATCGTCACCCGTGACTTCCCACAGTACTTTGCGGTGGTGTCTCGCATCAAGCAGGACAGCAACCTGATTGGCCCCGAGGGAGGCGTGCTGAGCAGCACCGTGTACCCCAGGTGCAGGCCGTGTTCCCCGAGGGGGCACTGACCAAGCGGATCCGCGTTGGCCTACAGGTACGCCCACATCAAGATGCAAGTTAACCTTACATGGATTTTATTCCGGTGATTCAAAATCAGCTTTTCAAAAGAGCATTAAATGGCTAAAGAATCAAATTATTCCTGGGTGAGCAAAAGCTGCCCTTAGAAGTCATCAGTGTCATAAAGTTTTATATGAGTGTTTGGAAACAGCAGGAAATTACAGTTGCCATATTTGAAGACACGAAACTGATTTATGAAATAAAAATGTATTAAGACATTTGACATGGAATACAATGATGTATTGTTTATTTTAATATTTTTCCTTTCTTTTAAAAGGCTCAACCTATGCACAGTGAGTTGGTTAAGAAGATTCTGGGCAACAAAGCTACCTTCAGCCCTATAGTCACTTTGGAACCTAGAAGAAGAAAATTTCACAAGCCAATTACCATGACCATTCCTGTCCCTAAAGCTTCAAGTGATGTCATGTTGAATGGTTTTGGGGGAGATGCACCAACCTTAAGATTACTATGCAGCATCACAGGTGAGTCACATAGGGCTATTCTGTTAATGATAGAAAGTTCTGGAAGAAGAAACTTAGATTGTAAATACTAAATTACCTTTGTTCTAAGATGCCTGCATCTTACTAATATGCATTAATTCAGGAAAAGCACACTGACTAGGGAAGTGAGAGGGGATAGGAAGTAAACTAATATTTTCTAAAAAAAGCGTGATGCCGGACTTTTAGACACTTCATACACATGGTCGTTTTTGTCTCCAAAGTAGCCCTCTGAGGAAAATTTACTCCCCTTTTACTAGAAAGGAAACCAAGACTGAGAGAAGTTTTGTTTACAATTTGCCTGAGATTATACTGTAAATATTTGACAGAGTTGGGATTCAAACCCAAGTCCATGTATCTCTAAACCCAAGCCTTAAGCCTTCATTGACGATATCACCTTATACCTGTGGCAAACTAAATGATATCTTGAATAATTAACCAACTATTTCAAACTTTTCTGTCCAGGAATTGGTTGTCACTTTATCATTAATCTGTTGGCTAACTTTGGGAAAAGGAAGGGTATTTAGTCTTCTCGATGGGAAGCTGGAATAGCTTTCAGTTAACCATCAAACTCTAGGAAGATATTCCCAGGACACTGGTTGTCTCAGACCGATAATACTACCACAGATGGTGAGAGAGAAAAAATTACTTCCACACAAGTGTACTTACTTGTGTACTTACTTCCACACAAGTAACCTGTGCTGGAACTACATCACTGAGAATTTCTCTATTTAACAAAAACTGAATGGTACTGCTGCTGCTGCTAAGTTGCTTCAGTCATGTCCGACTCTGTGCGACCCCATAGACAGCAGCCCACCAGGCTCCCCCGTCCCTGGGATTCTCCAGGCAAGAACACTGGAGTGGGTTGCCATTTCCTTCTCCAATGCATGAAAGTGAGAAGTCAAAGTGAAGTCGCTCAGTCGTGTCCGACCCTCGGCAACCCCATGGACTGCATGCGGCCTTCCAGGCTCCTCCATCCATGGGATTTTCCAGGCAAGCGTACTGGAGTGGGGTGCCATTGCCTTCTCCGGAATGGTACTAGCATTCAGTAAATATTCATACTGTTTTTAGTAGGAATAATAACCATATCTGCTTCAGTATTATTGGATTTTTTCATTTCTCCTCATTTTAGCAGGAATGTTCACCCTTCTTTTATCCTCTCTCTCATTCTTCCTTCTTATCAGTCTTTTTTTTTCTGTACTCTATAGCAAACGATTGAGACTTTACCCCATAAGTTTAATAGTATGACATAATTTTAAAATACATGGGGGTTTCCCTGGTGGTCTAGTGGTTACGACTGTGCTTCCAGTGTAGAGGGCTCAGGTTTGATCCATGGTTGGGGAACCAAGGTCCTACATGCCACATGGCATGACCACAAAAAAAAAAAAAAGACACTCAAAACCAAAACAAAGCAAAAATAATAAAATACATGCCCTAAAATGAGAGTAGTGAGAAATCAATGCTTCACTTAGGGCCTCTCCCAGTTGTTCATTTGTGCTTACTATATAGCATTCCCATACTCATTGATTCATGTGTATATGGTTAATCATCGTATAATATGCTGTGTAGCAGTGTGGACCAAAACAAGTCAGACTGAAAAATGTCCGTGGCACATCCTGCCCTTCTAGATGACCAAATGAAGATACCACCTGCCTTGATACCATCTAGTCTAGTTATTCTGGGCCTCTGTCTTGGGATGGATTTGTTCTAAACAACTTGTTAAATTTACTTGTTAATTTTTACAAATATGTTAATAGATTTTTGGATTTTTGTGTTTTGCTCTATTATATAATTCTGTTTAGAAAGTATATTTTATGGGCCTCCTAGAATAAGGAATTTTGATAACTCATTCCCTTCTTTAACAATCCTTAGAGTCAAAATTTGTTTTCCTCTCAAACATATTTCTCCTGCAATGCCTGAAGACAGTTTTGTCCTTATTTATGCCAACTTAGTTTCTCAGTAGAAGCGAAAGTCAGCATCACCCTCCAGAGTGATGTGTCAGTGTGCAGAGGCATTCACTCACTTGTTCTTTCACTTTGCAATATTTACTGAGCTTTTAATATTTTCCAAGGATTTTTACCAACCTTTAATTGCAAATGGAAAGGAAATTTTGTTTCTTGAAAATAATTGCCTAAAATTTCAAGTGAAAGAGTATTTGGATTTTTGTTTTAACAAAGCATTCAGCTCTTTGGTTAGTCGAAGGATCTTTTAAAATCATCAACTGAATACAATTCAAAATTATTCAGAAACTAGCAATTACAATAAAAAAAAACTTTAGAATGTCAGGGAGAGAAAAGAGCACCTAGTAATTTGAAGCATTTGTTCAGATGACCTCCCTTAAATTTGGTTCCATGAAATGTGGTGTTAATGTCTGTTTTCAGAGTGTCATTTTTTTAGCACGCAGTTTTCAGTCACTTTGTTTCCAAAGTGTCATCCTGAAGAGTGAATGAACATAGCCAGAAGCCAGAACCACAAAGCCTTATTTTATAACACCGAGTTTGGAGTTCTGCCTAATTTTTTTTCAACAATCATGTTATTTCAGGTGGAACCACCCCTGCTCAGTGGGAAGATATTACAGGAACTACGCCATTAACATTTGTCAATGAATGTGTTTCCTTTACAACCAATGTGTCTGCCAGGTATGGTTATACTGCACAGAAAAACCATTGAAATTGTGTGCCCAAATGTCTTTTGTTTTACTTTGTTTCATACATTCTTTAAAAGTAATTTTTGGGGGGTTTGGTTTTAAAAATGGTCTGCCTTTACTTTCATGTCTTAAACCAGACTCGCCAGTAAATGTAATAGTGATAATCCATTAATGAAGTATGAAGTACAGCCATTCAGATTAAAATCTAAAGAAAGTGAATCATTGCCAGCTCTTACTGTATGACCCAGACTCTAGTTTTAGCAGCCACAGCTAACTTTTCCAGCCCTGAAGGACTTAGGAACGATGAATTTCCTGCTGTCAACAAAATAGCCTGAACTGTGTTTTTTTTGTTTTTTGTTTTTTGTTTTTCAAACAGAATGATAACCAAACCACAGAGCATATCATGGTTTGCTTATACAGTTTGGAGTTTTCAGTGACTTCTATGCACCATAGCATATTTACACATTATCCTTTTTGTGTCACATATCTTTAAAAAGCTTAAGCTGTTTAGTTTTATTGCATGTGTGTACATCAGCTCAACTCAGTAGTTCTCATTTGCTTGATCTTTAATGGATTGCCAAGTGTTTCCCTACTTGTTTAACTTGATTACTATAAGCTCTTGTGACTTAAGAGCAAGAGGCAATATGTCCATTTTATTTTATTTTTACTTTATTTTACTTTATAATACTGTATTGGTTTTGCCATACATCAACATGAATCTGCCACGGGTGTACACGTGTTCCCAATCCTGAACCCCCCTCCCACCTTCCTCCCCATACCATCTCTCTGGGTCATCCCAGTGCACCAGCCCCAAGCATCCTGTATCCTGCATCGAACCTAGACTGGCAATTCGTTTTTATATGATATTATATGTGTTTCAATGCCATTCTACCAAATCATCCCACCCTCTCCCTCTCCCACAGAGTCCAAAAGACCAATACAGTATACTAGCACATATATATGGAATTTAGAAAGATGGTAACGATAACCCTGTATGCAAGACAGCAAAAGAGACACAGGTGTATAGAATATGTCCATTTTTAAGATGAGAAAGCTGAAGCTGAGAGTAGTTAAAGCTTACATTCTTATTCAGGGGTAAAACGATAGATGCATGAATAACAACACAGAGCAATAGCTGGGTGTAGTGATCCGTTGTAGTTGGAGCCACCCAAAGGGCTCCACTGTGAGTCTCTGGTGCTGTGTGTCTGTGTGCCCTGCCATTCACTCATCTCCACTCTAATGCCAGAAAACGACAAGTTCTAAATGGAAAGGTACAAAAGAGTTACTTAAAGAATTCAAAAAAGTGTGTTCACATCAGAGTGGTCAGAGAGAAGGTAGCCCATGAGATAGACAGAAACCTAACAGGCAGATAAAAGTGGAAAAGAAGGCAACATGAGCCCAGATGCAGAAAGGCACTGGAGGCTGGTGACAGTGGAGTCTATAATTCAGAAATAATGCCAGAATGCTGGCTAACATTAGTTACAGCAGGCCTTATAGGAGAGACAAAGAAATCAGGAGTTATATTATTGTAGGAATAATATAATTCTTTCAGACAGTCGAAGAAGCAGTGAATCAAGGATAGCTGAATCAGATATAAAGAGGAAGGAGGTCATGCTGAGGGCCTGCCAAGAACCAGGAACTAGGCTGCCTTCGAAGCATTACAGTAAATGAAATAGGCCAGACCCAAAAGAACAGTATTGCATGTCTCCACATAAATGAGGTACCTAGGATAGGCAAGTTCTTAGAGACAAAGTTTAATAGAGTTTACCAGGGACTGAGGTGAACAGGAAAGTTCAGAGTTACTGTCTAATGGGTATACTGTCTAATGTCTCTATTTGGGATGATGAAACATTTCTGGAAATGGAGGGTGGCTGTGGTGCGTAGTATTTTAAATGTACTACTGCCAGTGAACTGCGCACTCAAGAATGGTTAAAAGACAAATTTTATATTATCATTAGTGCACACAGCCCATTTCTTGGAGTTGAGGCTGCCAGTCAAATTATATTTTATCACCATTAAAAAGTAGAAGAAGAGAGATGGATCAGGAACTCGAAGGAAAGAAAAGCTAAGAAGATAAGGAAATTTCCAAATGTTTAAAGATTATGAGCAATGAGTCAGGAAGGAGGGATCAGTGATGGAGGAAGGTTTCAAAGTGAGAGGATCTGGAAGAAATCTTTGGCATGTGTAAAGAGCAGATTGAGAAAATGTGCATCTGGCGGTCACTGCTTTTCCTGTGAAGTCGCCTTTCTGAAGGCCTGTGGGGTGTCATAAAGGGTTAGCAACATTACCATAGCGTATAAAATGATATCTGAGGAAAGAAATTACCAAAATATGTCACAGATTTGACTGAGGCTAGAAATGATAAATTATTCACAAAGCCAATAATTTCTTCTATGGATTATATTAAGCAGTATTTAGGAGTTCTGAAGCAAAAGCAGATTAAAAAAAAAAAAAGTAGTTTGGTTGATCCAACCTTGACTATGAGTCCTTTAGAAAAGAATGATGAAATGAAGAAACGTTAGGTAGATTTTGTTGAAAAGAGTTTTAGGAAATGAAATGAGGAACAGCAAGGGTGATCAAAAGAAAATAGAAACTCATCCAGCAAGATATTGGTATAATACCAGGGTGCACCACAAAAGGAGTCTAGACACTGAAGATGCATTTCAGAAGATTGAATACTCAGAAGGCTTCCCAAGGAAGACAGTTACACAGTGTTTAATATTTGGCCTGAAATATGCACATCCTTGTCTCTCCTTCCTTCTCATCGATCCTCCTTCATTTCCCCTTCCCTGTCTTTCCTTCCCTTTGTTTCTGCTTTCTCTCATTATCTCCCTCTCTTGCTTCTCACTTTTTCCAAAAGGCATGCAAGGATTACTCTGATTATATTGAAGGAACTGACTGTTTTTCATGTAACTGACTATCCTGTTTCACAGTTGTGGAGTCCATGGATACAGAGGGCCGACTGTATTCTGCGTTTTTGTAAGATGAACCTGAGCATCTGTGGGTCGCGATATCTGTGGAGTTCCAAGAACCAGTCCTCCTCAGATACTGAGGGATGGCTGTAATTAAATTTCAGATAACTGACTTTGTTTTATTTTATAGGTTCTGGCTGATCGATTGTCGGCAGATTCAGGAATCTGTTACCTTTGCATCACAAGTGTATAGAGAAATTATCTGTGTACCATATATGGCCAAATTTGTAGTGTTTGCCAAATCACATGACCCCATTGAAGCCAGGTTGAGGTGTTTCTGCATGACTGATGATAAAGTGGATAAGACCCTGGAACAACAAGAAAACTTTGCTGAGGTGGCCAGAAGCAGGGATGTGGAGGTACTGTGTTTTAAAAACCAATTTCTGTTAGCATGTCGTTTATACCTCTTTTAATATATTTAAAATAGTATTTAATAAATGTTATTCAGTCGCTAAGTTGTGTCCAACTCTTTGTGATCCCATGAACTGTAGCCCACCAGGCTCTTCTGTCCCTGGGACTTTCTAGGCAAGAATACTGGAATGGGTTGCCATTTCCTCTTCCAGGGGATCTTCCCCACCCAGGGACTGAGCCTGCATCTCCTGCCTTGGCAGATGGGTTCTTAATGCTGAGCCACCAGGGAAGCCCGTCTAATAAATAATGCCATCAAAAACAGACCAGTCAACATCTTGATCAGTTAGAAGGCCAGTGTCTAAAATGTGCCATTTTTAGCCAATTTGGACCCATTCGATAGGGATAAAAGGACTCTTTTAAAGATTATTAAGGGAAAAATTATGCATTATTAATAAATTATAAGTATATAAATGGATATAGCAATTTACATCTTGTTATGTTTCCTTGTTCTCTTTTTTGAGGTGACTATTCATTGGATTTTTTTCCCCTGTTATTCTTTAATCATAAAGAAAACAACCTGGAGGGGTGGGATGGGTGGGGTGGAGGTTCTGGAAGGAAGGGGCATGTGACTCCCATGGCTGACTCATGCTGATGTACGTCAGAAACCGACACAATATTGTAGAGCAATTACCCTCCAATTAAAAATAAGCAAATTTTAAGGAAATTTAAAAACCAGTAAAGGAAACAGCCCAGGAGGTATATCCTTTGTGTAAACGTAAAAATACAATATCCAGGGCTTTGCTACACTACTTTTTCTTATTTCTTAATTTTCCATCAGTGTGTATCTTTGATATTGAATTCAGGTAACCCAATTCATTGTGATGTCAAAAATATAAATTTATGATTTAAAGACATATTGATTTGGGAAAATAACATGGTACAGTGTTAGAAATGAGTACAGTAAGATTAAATGCCCCCTGCATTTGAAGATTCCTATTACTAGTAAGAGACTTCCCTGGTAGCTCAGACGGTAAAGCGCCTGTCTACAATGTAGGAGACCCAGGTTTGAGCCCTGGGTTGGGAAGATCCCCTGGAGAAGGAAGAGGGAGTGCTGGTCCATGCTTGTCACAGATAAGACAAAATGTCAGTCGGGATTTTAAAGATTATTGTATGCACATTTTAAGAATTTTAATGTTCCAGTAATGTAATAATTTTAGCTATGGTATTCTTTTTGTTTTTCTCTATCTTCATCAGGTCTTAGAAGGAAAACCCATCTATGTTGATTGTTTTGGCAACCTGGTGCCATTAACCAAGAGTGGCCAACATCATATATTCAGTTTTTTTGCCTTCAAAGAAAACAGACTTCCTCTCTTTGTCAAGGTAATATATACATGGAATTTGGAATGTGTTTTATTCAGCATCAAGTAAGGCTTTGACTTCCTTTGGTAGAAGAGAATATTTGCTTTTCAATCATTTCTAATGATTTTTTAAGTATTTCTATAAAATTTTAAACTCCTAAAAACTTTTTTTTAAATTTCAGATTCAACCTTGATTTTTAGTTATAGGCTAAGAATGAGGGACAAATTGCCTACTGATTAATTAGGAAAACTGGTCATTCTTTTCCACATTTTAACAGAAGCCTCTCTTTATTTTTTTAACCATTATTTCTTTTAAATATTTGTGCTTAAATTTTTTTGATATATGAACTTCACAAATGTGGAGACCAAAAAGAGTTCTTAGTGACAAATTTTTATAGTAAAAGCTTTTAAAAGACCCAGTCAATCTATCAAGAAATTATCCCAGATATAAAGCAATAAGACTGGATATACATTCATAAATTCATTCAACAAACATTTGTGGAGACACTTCAATGTACCATGAATTTGTTGTCCTTGTTTAAGAATGTTAATCTAGGTTAGGAATTTATCATATTTAACATGCAATTTATCATAATTTAACATATGCAAGATGCATTTTAGATACCAGTTCTGAAGAGAACAAAATGGGTATGAGGGAGAGATTCATGAAATAAAAGGAAATAATTCTATTTAAGTTTTAATGTCTGTTTTCTCAAGATCTCTACTGAAAGCCTTCATTGTGCCGTTTCTGGTTCGGTGGTTTTCCTGATTAAAGATAGGTTCTTCTAAGGGGTAATGGATCCATTTACTATAAACAGCTATGTAATTATGCTAATATTTGATATTGTTAGTGGGCAAAAGTTTTCAAATACAAAAATAGGAAAATGACTTAAATATTTCTCTAAAGAAGATGTACAGACGACCAATAAACACATGAAATGATGTTTAGCAGCAGAGAAATTCAAATTCAAGCCACTATGAGATACCACTCAGTACTCATTGGGATGGCTGTTATCAAAAACAAAACAAAATAGCAAATATTGGTGAGGATATGGAGAAATGGGGACCCTGATGCCTTGCTTGAAGGAATGTAAAATGGTATAGCCAGTCTATACTGTGGAAAATAGTATGACAGTTCCTCAAAAAGTTAAAACATAGAATTGGCATATCATCCAGCAGTTCCCCAAAAATTGAAAGCAGGGACTCAACCAGTTACTTGCAATGTTCATAGCAGCATTATTCCCAATAGTCAAAAAAGTGGAAATATTCCAAATATCCATTGACATAATGAATGGATATACAAAATGTGATATATGCATACAATGTAATATTATTCAGCCTTAAAATGAGTAAAATTAGCTAGACACCAAAAGACAAATATTGTATGTTCCCTCTTAGATACCCAGAGCCGTCAGCTAGTCAGAAAACAGAATAGTGGTTACCAGGATATGGGGAAAGGAAGGAATAGAAGATTATTGTTTAATGGAAACAGTTTCAGTCTGTGAAGGTGAAAACATTCTGAAGATGCATGATGGTAATGATTGTACAACAATGTGTATGTACTTAATGCTAGTGAACTATACGTGTAAAAATGGTTGAAATGATGTTTTATGTACAATTTAACACAATTTTTAAAAAAATGAAATTATGTGAATGAATCTTAAATTATGCAACCTGAAATAACAGATACAAATGAACAAAGATTGTATAACTCTGTCTATACAAGGTTCCTAGAACAAGCAAATTTATAGGGACAGAAAATTAAGTAGAGGCTATTAGGTGGTGGAGAGAGAGGAGGATGGGGAGTTATTGCCTAATGGTGTAATGTTGCTGTTTGGGATGATGGGAAATTTTGCACAGTAGTGATAATCACATAACTTTGCGAATGAGCTTCATGCCACTGAGTTGTATGCATAACAATGGTAAGAATATAAGTGGAAATGGTCAGTTTCATGTTATGTATGCTTTACCACAATTTTTAAAAAGCTGAATGATTTTTTTAATCGTTCTAAATGATAATAGGAAAGGGGAAAAGGAACACTTCCAAATCCTCACTTAGCATCAGCAAGTGAATTTTACTTTTCTCTGGTTGTTTTGAGTGTCATCTCACTAAAGTAAACAGTGTGTGTCACATGTGAGTGAAGCATGTATGCCTTTCTTGTTCAAGGTACGTGATACGACTCAGGAACCTTGCGGACGACTATCATTTATGAAAGAGCCAAAATCTACAAGAGGCCTGGTACACCAAGCTATTTGCAACTTAAACATCACCCTGCCAATTTATACAAAGGTATTATAATCTGCTGTAGTGCAATTCAGGCTATAGAGGATTTGATTTTCAAATCCTGTAGAATAGATACAGGCAAAGACACTGAATGCAACCATGTATAATAGTCATTTTTGATACCCTGTCCAATTTGTGATTTTCCATTTAAGTAAGGAAAAAAGTAGCTCTACCTTATTTTGCATTAAATTCACTTTGATGGAAAAGTTTCTATAAATATGTATTGGATATGGAAGAGAGAAAATTTCAATGTAAGTTGTAACCTTTTAGACTAATTTTGAACATGAAGTTATTTACTTTGCCTTCCTTATTGTTTTTATGTGCCCTCCTGCCAAAACATTATGAGTCTATTAGCTTCTGGCAGTAAGCCAGTTCCCAGGTGGATTATGTATTATGAAATTCGAGCAACTTCAGGGTATTTTACCTTGTTGCTAAAATAATTGTGTGTTCATTTTGTAACCTGTACTATCTGGGGAGCATCAGATTCATTTTTCCAACTATTTTAACATGATTAGTATACAAAATACTCACATGTTATAGGAATAGATTTGAAACATTGTTGAAAGGAAAATTAGTACTTGACCCAAATCTACTAGAATTTTTTCTTTCTAGTCAAACCTCTCCTCTTTACAGAATTCCTTGGTTACTCTGATCAAATCAAAGAAGACTAGGGAATAGATTAAATGTTGGGAAAGGCTTCTTTTATTTTTTGAAAGATTTTGACCAGTATTCCTTTTTAATGGAAAGTTCCCATGTGGCAGTTTATAGAAGGTGATAGCAAGTTGTCAGAGTGTATTTTAGAGGTTGAAAAGTGGGATACTAGCAGGTGAGACTTGGAGGAGAGGTAAAAAGTGAAAGTGAACGTCACTCAGTCATGTCCAACTCTTTGCGACTCCATGGACTCTACAGTCCATGGAATTCTCCAGGCCAGAATACTGAGGTGGATAGCCTTTCCCTCCTTCAGGGGATCTTCCCAACCCAGGGATCGAACGCAGGTCTCCCTCATTGCGGGCTAATTCTTTATCTGCTGAGCCACAGGGGAAGCCCAGGAGAAGAGGTAGAAACATATTTAAAATCCTAAATCTTAACTCCATGAAACAGACATTTTCTATGTTTATTTTCATTCACCATTTTTCATGATTAATTATTCTTACAAATTAGAAATCGGTCACATAGAGAAAACCATGTAGCATCATATTTAACACTAAATTCTTATTTAATGATCAAAATGAAATTAAATACCAGAATCTGCATATGTAAATTTACATGTTATTACAAGAATTAGAATACAGCGGTAGGGATATGCATCCAAATAACTGTTATCTAATAGCATTCCAGTGGTAAAGAATGTACTTTGGGGATTGTAGTGCTGAGCACTTCTGAATCACTGAAGCAGAATGCCAAGTAAGAACCACAGAGAAATAGTAAATGCTGGGGCAATCCATCTGAGTGATGTGTAAAGATGAATGAGTTTTGTTTCTGATTCAAATGAGCTTTTAGTATGCTATAAAAGAAAGCATTTAGTTCATTATTCCTTTTTGTATCTAAGTCAAGATATATCTGGCACAGTTATTAATTCTATGATGGTCCAGGACAGCTCTCCATTTAGGAACTAAAAAAAAAGAAAACATTGACAAACATGGTAGACTTTAGATATATTTTAAACAGAGTAGATTACAAGAGAACTTCTAAGTATTGCCTGTGTATTGAAAATATCTTCAATGCATGTTCATTTGTGGCTTTTAACATGTTTAATCAATACCTGTAATGGCTGAGATATGCAGTTCAGTCAGTTCAGTTGCTTAGTTGTGTCTCTTTGCAACCCCATGGACTGCAGCACACCAGGCTTCCCTATCCTTCACCAGCTCCTGGAGTTTGCTCAAACGCATGTCCATTGAGTCGGTGATGTCATCCAGCCATCTCATCCTCTGTCATCCCCTTCTCCTCCAGCCTTCAGTCTTTCCCAGAATGAGGGTCTTTTCCAATGAGCCAGTTCTTCACATCAGGTGGCCAAAGTATTGGAGTTTCACTATCAGCATTAGTCCTTCCAATGAATATTCAGGACTGATTTCCTTTGGGATGGACTGGTTGGATCTTCTTGCTGTCCAAGGGACTCTCAAGAGTCTTCTCCAACACCACAGTTCAAAAGCATCAAGATATTATGCTGAAATATTATCATCACCATTTCTGTAGACATATGCCATCAAATCCATGAAATGTCACACTTTGTGGCTGCTGGTAACCTACCTATATCTGAAATGAGTACATTTATAATATTAGTTCTTTTGTCAAATAGATTAGTATATTTATAATTTTGGTTCTTTTATCTTTTGAATCTATAGATGTTTGCATTTAAATCAATCTTCTTTAATTTTTGTGCTTGTTTTCTGTAAACTGTTAGTAAGAAAAAATATGCAAATGCTAACTGTATGCTTGCCTGTTGATGTTAATTGCCAGGTTATTTAGTCTTGTCTTTTCTTCTAAATACTCTCTACTCTTCCTGCTCTCTTTCTCCTTCTTGCATGGCATCTTGGGGTGGCCAGGAATCAGAGTCAGATCAAGAACAGGAGGAAGAGGTAATTATATGGCGTTGTCGCTTGTTAATGGCTGTGTCATTGCTGTAACCACTGACAAGAGCACATGATTAAAGAGAAGGGTTTTATAGTTGTTTTTAGTAATTGAAGGATCACAATTTTACTTAACTTCCCTCAGCCTGTTTTCTCATGTTATGGACTGATTTCATAGGACACTAAGACTTCTCTATAAATTATTACCTGTCTGTGCAATAATACAGATTTCGCTACCAATTACTAAAAATCAAACCACAATTTCAATGGTTCTCAAAGGTTGGTCAGGTGATGCTGGGAGGATAAAACGGTTTCCTTAGTACTGAGTCATCATTTCTCTTTCAGGCCCCATATCCTCACAAGCTACACAGAAGTATTCCAGAGGCTGCATTGCATATGATGACATTATCACCCCGACACTATGGAATGCGTGCTTGTTTACACTTGGGTTCTTGTCTTTTCTCAGCTTTCATTTATAATACAGATACATATTTATATTTATTAAACATAAGCAAAAGTTCTTCAGACTCCCCAGTATTTTTTTAGGAGTATAAAGGGAGTCTTAAGAACAAAAAGTTTGAGAACCACTGAAATCAAAAGGAGCATATAGTTCATCCATTTTACTATACTAATATTATAATGTAGCACTCTACTAATAATGAGCACTTCTTATAAGGTAGACACTTTATTAAGTATTCCAAATACCCCATCAACAGTGATCTTATAGTCATGCTAAAAGATGTATGTTGTCATACCATAGGTGCTATATGACAGAGGAAAAAAATGAGAGAGGTTACCTTGAATAAATAGCCATTTGAATTATACCTGCTTTGATAGTCAAAGAAAGTATATGTTTGTTTTCCTAACAAAGATCTGAAAATGCCTAGGCATTATAGGAACAAATAAATTATTTAAAAAGTTCTTATACTTAATTAACATATTGCTTCATATCTCTAAGACAGACAGATGGAATTGTTACTTGTTTCACATAAATGTTTTCAAATATACCAGTTTTATTTTTTAATGTTATTCTGATGGATTTGAAATACACAACCATAAAGAAAAACATAATAAATACCCTTGTGCTCACCAGCTTAAAATCTAAGGCCCTTATCTGTTCAGAGACTACCCATCAATTCCCTTCTTTATTCATACCAGCCATGGAGCAGGATGAGAGGGTTGATTGTAGACTTACTGTCCTACCGTGTATGACCAGGCGCACAATAAACTTACAAGACTGAAGCCATGGTTACCCTCAAATGTACAGTCACTCTTTGCCTCACATATTCAGTTTCCCTTCTGTAGCTGATGACTCGATTCCCAGGCTGGTCCAAATGATACCTACATACTTTGTTGAGAGAGCAACACAATTATGAAACCAGCTTTGCTATTATATCCAAATGAGTTTTTCTCTTAGGCTTATGATTTTCTATTGAATATTTTCAGGAACTATTCAGTCCAATAGATCTAGTTTGTGTTATTTTGGGGGTTTGGAATTCTGTCTTGTAACTAGTAATGAAACTATTTCTATAGAACATATCACCCTGGCATGTTCTTTGCTTTTTCTCAACTAAATTGACACTTACTGTTTTATACCTACTTCACTTTTTTTTTTCCCCTGGCCCTTTTCTCTAATATGTATTTCTAACAACAAACACCTCTAGGTCATATCTTCCCAAAGAAACATGTTAGGAAGGACTTTCTACCCATAGAGTCTAGAAAGCAGATTTGTTTTTTTTCCAAAGTTAGGATAAGAGTCAAAGACACTCTTGGGGAAGAACTGTAGCAAATTACTCTGACCTTCCTATAACTTATGGTGTCTTCCATGTTTATAATTATGATAGAGTTTATTGTGTACATCGGGGATGTGGGACACAACACTATTTGTAACCATTCAATTTATGTATCTTTTCTTTCAGATCGTATGACATCAGAAAAAAGTAAGATTTCAAATAAAACTGAGTTTGTTTGAAAGCTGGCTACAATAAAGAAAAGCATGAATTAAGATGCAAGCTAGTTGCCATTACTAACCATTATAATAATTATATTTTTATATTATCCTTATTAATCATTAATATATTTTTAGAGAAGCAGCTTGGCCAGTTAAATTATGAATATATCTAATTTGTGAGCAAATTATCAGTAAAATGCAATGATTATTCATCTAAGCATTCACTTTCTTTTGGATCCCTGTTAACCCTGCTTTTGCTGTTATGCTTGTTTAGAAACTCACCCTACCGTTTTTGTCCATTTGTTAGCATAACATTGTCATCTCATTTTTTTAAGCTCTGAAGTGACAGTATCACTTTTTATATCAAGTGACCCTGACATCAGTAGAGAGCTCATTACTTATGTAGGCCACACCTGCAAAAGTGATACTGTCTTAATAGTTCTCAGCTAAAGCCAACGCTCCCCTCACACCACCCCCGACCCCTTGCACCTGTTACTGTGGTGAAGTGTGTAACTGACTTCTCTAGGGCTGAGGTCTAATGGACTTTTGTAAAAGTGTTCCGAAAAAATAAGAACCAGGAAAAGCAAAAATGAAAACCTCCTGGATGAAATTACTAATCAAAACAGTATGTCATAATGTCATAATAGGGTTAATTTTAAATAATGATGCAAAGCCTAAACATAATATAGTACAGAAAGAATGATTTTTATAGACACTGAGAGAGCTATCTTAGAGCTCATTTTAGGTTTGTAACATTCAGTTAAATTTTCAGATTGTCGGCTTGTTTCTGGTGACTAGCTTCTTGTGTGGAAGAAATTGAGTTTTTCAGGATTCTTTCTTACTCTTAGGCCCCAAATGCTTTAGAAAAAAATCTGATTTTTAATGTTTATTCATCTAAAGACTTGTTTTGATTCACTGTATTTCAGAGTGCTATTCCCGAAAGGAGAAAACTTAGAAGTATGTTTAATATGGTCTTTAGGCCCAGTGCAGTAATTTTGGACTTTCCCCCCTTTCTTGAAGTCCTAGCACAATGTAATTTACTGCTAAGTTTTTGAAATACTTTTAATTAAGAGTCTCCTTACCCTCTTATATATGAGGGTTAAGATCATGATGTAAGATACAAGCTAGTTGCCATTGTTAACCACTATTACTAACCACTATAAATCTTTGTTTAGGACTAGCATATTTAAAATTCTGGATGTTTTCATTGTTTTATATCTGAACAAATCTGTATTAATATAAGTTAAATGTATCTTTATATATGCATTTCACAGAGTTGAATTCTCTCAAGAGAAAGCACTTATGTTTATAAAAACTTTTACATTATTATTGATTTCATTAATTCCTTTTTATAAAGAGATTTTATTCCACTTTTTTCTTTGGTACTAATACATTTATTTCAATGACCCTTTGTTCCTTGGATACAAGCTTATAGGAATTAAAAATTCATCCATCTGGCTCAATCATTTTTAAAAAAAAGAAGGTTACTATATTGACATAGTGCCATTAATCCTCCTGAATGAATCAAGGTATTGTGACTGTTTAAAAATTTTCAAATACAGACTTACATTTGGCCTCCCTTTGGCAGGGGCTATAGTGTGTAGCATGTGGGATCTTAGTTCCCCAACCAGGGATCAAATGCTTATCCCCTCTAGTGGAAGCTCTTAACCACTGAACTACCAGGGAAGTCCCATGTTTGGCTTTCTTTTAGTGTAAAAACAATCATAAAATAATCTTCATCCAGATATGAAATAATCTCCAAAGAAGAGCTCTGTTGAAAGGGCTTTTTGAACTAAGGTCTTTTCATGAGTAAATTCTAAAAGAGTTTGAGTTTTCCTCCTTGCTTTAATGGATGCAGGCACCCACTACCCATGCCTCAAGCATACTGCATTGAGCATCTTGTGTACGGACTTTTAGGGAAATAACTATGCTTCACCACAGTCATTTTCCGCATTTGTTCTAATTTCTCACCATCTTCCCGCCCGTGCATCTCCGCAAGGCTGCCTCTCCCACCAGTTTAGTGCACCTTTGCTTTGCATGGAAATAACTTGGCTTACATAAACTGTGCGTGTGTCCCGTGTGACTGTCTCTGATTTGGGTTGCCATGCATCACATTTTAACTTTGGACTCACATATAAGTTTAATCACAAATGTTTTTGTTGTTTTTCTTTCCTTTCCTTTCTTTCCCTCCTTGGTCTGTCCATTACGTGTCTAAGCAAGGAGGTTGCTCCAAGGAAAGGACCATGCCTCTCAGCACAAGACTGTTTGTTTCACTGTTAGATGTGAATTTCCCTTAGATGAAATGCCGGTTTGCAGCTGATTCAGATATATTTTATATAGTCATTGTATATTGGCAGAACTAAACATGCTGCATTCCAGATGTTTCTATGATTAAATAATGTATATACATCATTAGGACATATTCTGAGTTTGCTACTACTGGCTTTCTCCTAGAGGAAATCAACTATCTGCGATTTCTAATGCTTTTTTCCTTTTTTTTTCCCATATTCATTTTTTTTCGACATTGATCTGTAACATCTGAACAATCTTGAGATATCTCTGTGTAATTTCACTGCGTTCGTTCTTTGTTTTGTGATTGTGTGTGTGTGTCTTGATTATTTGTTAAAGCTTTGTTATATGTGTGGATGTGCTACAAGTGAGAAAATTAAGCAAGTTATTTCCTGCTCATTTTTCCTTTTCAGTTTTTTTTCCGTTAGCCTTGCTTTGCTTTTGTATCCTGAGACCTTGTGGATCCACCATTCCCAGCCCATTTTGTTGTCCCTCCCGCCACGACAGGAAAAGACACTGTGTCGTTTCAGTCCTGATTACATTTGCCAATATCTTTTTTGATTTCCATTTTACTTTCGATGTTTTTCCATTCACATCAAAGATGATGAGACAGAATCTACAGAAACATCTGTCCTGAAAAGTCACCTGGTTAATGAAGTTCCTGTCCTGGCAAGTCCGGACTTGCTCTCTGAAGTTTCTGAGATGAAACAAGATTTGATCAAAATGACCGCCATCTTGACCACAGATGGTCTGATAGGGCAGGTTCCATCAAAGTGAAGGAGCTGGTGAAGGCTGCCGAGGAAGAGCCAGGGGAGCCTTTTGAAATTGTTGAAAGAGTTAAAGAGGACTTAGAGAAGGTGAACGAAATCCTGAGAAGTGGAACCTGCACAGGAGATGAAGGCAGTGTGCCAAGGTCTCAGCCAGAGAAAGAGTTAGAGGAGGAGGAGTGGGTCATTATCAGTGAGGAGGAGATAGAGGAGGCTAAGCAAAAAGCATCTTCAGAGATCACCGAATACCCATGTGTAGAAGTTAGACTAGATAAAGAGACCAAAGCAGAAGTAGAGAAAGACTCAACAGGGCTAGTGAGCTACCTCACTGAGGATCTGAATTCCTACGTGCCTCCTCATGAAGAGCAGCCCCAGCAGGAGCGAGGTACGGTAGGGGAGAAGCGTGAGGCTCAGGGTCCCAGCAGGCGCTCAGAGAGCGAAGGCAAAGATGCACCCTCAGAAGAGACGCAGAGTACACAGAAACAGCCCAAACCAAGCCTGGGGATAAAGAAGCCGGTGAGAAGGAAATTAAAGGAGAAACAGAAGCAGAAGGAGGACAGTTCACAGGCCAGTGCAGAAAAGACAGAACTTAAAAAAGGGAGTTCAGAAGAGTCAGATGAAGACACAGGTTCGGCCCCCGAGCCTCCTCCCGCTGTAAAAGCTACGTCACCTTTGATAGAGGAAACGCCCATTGGTTCCATAAAGGACAAGGTGAAGGCCCTTCAGAAACGAGTGGAAGATGAACAGAAAGGTCGAAGCAAGTTGCCTGTCAGAGTCAAAGGCAAAGAGGATGTACCAAAAAAGATAACACAAAGGACACATTTGGCTGCATCCCCCTCTCTGAAGTCAGAGAGGCATGTGCCAGCATCCGCCTCCTCTAGAACAGAAAGGCACACTTCTCTTTCCTCCTCTGCCAAAACAGAAAGGCACCCTCCGGTATCACCGTCGAGTAAGAACGAGAAACACTCACCTGTGTCACCCTCCGCGAAAACTGAAAGGCACTCCCTGTGTCATCCTCAAGTAAAACTGAGAAACACTCACCCGTGTCACCCTCGACCAAAACGGAAAGACACTCCCCTGTGTCCTCTTCTGCAAAAACAGAAAGACACCCACCTGTTTCGCCGTCAGGCAAGACAGATAAACGCCTCCCTGGATCTCCCTCTGGGAGAACCGAGAAACATCCGCCAGTGTCTCCTGGCAGAACAGAGAAACGCTTGCCCGTGTCACCCGCTGGAAGGATGGAAAAGCATTCTCCTGTCTCAAGCTCCGGGAAAACAGAGAAGCACCTGCCAGTGTCACCTTCTGGGAAAACAGACAAACAACCACCTGTCTCCCCCACCTCAAAAACAGAAAGAATCGAGGAGACCATGTCTGTTCGGGAGCTGATGAAAGCTTTCCAGTCGGGTCAGGACCCATCGAAACACAAGACCGGACTCTTTGAGCACAAATCTGCAAAACAAAAACAGCCACAAGAAAAAGGCAGAGGTCGGCTAGAAAAAGAAAGGGGGCCGATAGTAACCCCAAGAGAAGCACAGAAAATGGAGAGTCAGACAATCAAACGAGGCCAGAGGTTCCTGGTCACGGGACTCTCAGAACCCAGAAGAACAGTCCGTGCTTCCTCCACAGGGTTTAAGAGAGAAGATGGGGCTGGAGAAAAGGAGAAATCTCTCAACCACAAAACACCCGAACCTGTTCAGCCAGTGCCTGAAGAAGAAAGCCATAAAGATAGCGAAGTCCCCAAAGAAAAGCTGGCTGATGACCAGGGTGACATGGATCTCCAGATCAGCCCAGACCGGAAAACCTCCACTGACTTTTCTGATGTCATTAAGCAAGAGCTGGAAGACAATGACAAATACCAGCAGTTCCGTATGAGTGAGGAGCCTGAGAAGGCACAGCTTCACTTAGACCAAGTGCTCACTAGTCCTTTCAACACGACATTTCCACTAGATTACATGAAAGATGAGTTCCTCCCAGCCCTGTCTTTGCAGAGTGGCGCTTTACATGGCAGTTCTGAGAGCCTGAAGCCGAAGGGGTGGCAGATTCTCCGTGTGGCAGCCTGATGGAAGGGACCCCTCAGATTAGTTCAGAGGAAAGCTATAAGCATGAGGGCCTAGCCGAGACCCCCGAGACAAGCCCAGAGAGCCTTTCCTTCTCGCCAAAGAAAAGTGAGGAGCAGATTGGGGAAACACCTGAAACTACCAAGTTAGAAACAGCACCAGAAAGTCATTCCAAAAAAGGACATCCCTCAACCAAAGATGTTGCTGATGGTTCTGAAGGGCAAGGCGCTGCAGTCACTGAGGCAGCAGAGTCCTCTGCTGAGTGTCAGCTGACAGAGGCCACCCCAGGCCCTTCCAAAGACATGTGCCCCCCACAGGAAGGTGACAGCCTTGGTGGTCAAAGTGTATCATTAGCAAAAGAAACAGCCGAAGGACTGACTGAGGAAGCGACCTGTGACAAAGGTCCACTCGCACACATTAGTCCATCCCACGAGCCGCAAACTGATACCGAAGCTCAGGAATCCACAGCCACCAAGCCCTCAGAGGAGACAGTGGCCTCGCCGTTGTCCGAGGCTGCTGTAAAGGCAGGCTCAGGGACTGAATCAAAGCCCCAGACAGCCATTAGAAGTCCGCAAGGGTTAGAGCTCGCACTCCCTAGCCGCGAGAGTGAGGTTTTCAGCCCCGGGGCTGATGAATCCTTCGCTGTGAGCCACAAAGACTCCCTGGAGGCCAGCCCTGTGCTGGAAGATAACTCCTCACACAAAACCCCCGATTCTCTGGAACCGAGTCCTCTGAAGGAATCCCCTTGCCGTGACTCTCTTGAAAGCAGCCCCGTTGAACCAAAGATGAAGGCTGGAATTCTCCCAAGTCACTTTCCTCTTCCCTCAGCTGTTGCCAAGACTGAGCTCTTCACGGAAGTGGCCTCTGTGCGCTCCCGGCTGCTCCGAGACCCCGACGGCAGTGCCGAGGATGACAGCCTCGAGCAGACGTCACTCATGGAGAGCTCAGGCAAGAGCCCCCTTTCCCCAGACACCCCCAGCTCCGAAGAAGTAGCTACGAGGTCACGCCCAAAACCACAGACACACCAAAACCAGCTGTGATTCCTGAATGTGCAGAGGAGGACGACTCAGAAAATGGGGAGAAAAAGAGGTTCACACCGGAAGAGGAAATGTTTAAAATGGTAACCAAAGTCAAAACGTTTGATGAACTTGAACAAGAAGCAAAGCAGAAAAGGGACTACAAAAGGGAACCCAAGCAGGAAGAATCTTCTTCATCCTCTGATGCAGATGTCGACTGTTCAGCAGACACGGATGAACCAAAACACACAGAGAGTGTCGAGGATGAAAGTGACGCTCCTGTGGTAGTAACAACAGAGGGCAGGAAGGCTTCTTCCTCCTCAGAAAGTGAACCTGAGTTGACACAGCTGAAGAAAGGTGCTGACTCAGGTCTCTTGGCAGAGCCAGTTATTCGAGTGCAGCCTCCTTCCCCACTTCCATCCAGCATAGACTCAAATTCCAGTCCTGAAGAAATACAATTCCAGCCCATCGTTTCCAAACAATACACTTTTAAGATGAATGAAGATGCTCAGGAAGATTCAGATAAATCAGAAGAAGAAAAAGATTATAAATCTCGCTTACCTGAAGACAGTCATGCTCTTCCCACTGATGGACCAGAGATATCTTATGATGATCTGAATGGAGATACTTATCAACCAAAACTTTGTGATGGCCCTGGGTGTGAGATTGGGAGTCCTATCAACTTAGCCGCTCCTGTCTCTTCAGATCTCCGCAGTTCCCCTGGTGATGATGTCAGTGAGCAGCTAGTTATCCATAAGGAATCACTAGCCCTCCAAGACACTGGTGAGAAAGACCTAGAAGAAGAGCTTGATGTTCCTGGAGTCGAATCTCCACAAGCAGATACCCCCAGTGAAAGCTCTCCATCTTTCTCCTCTTTACCTCTTTGTCCAGCATCTGAAGCAAAAGAATTAGATGAAGACGTGGTCTCTACAGCTTCTGCTACAGAAATGGAGGTCAAAAAACCTGACCAAGCTTCTGAGAGCTTACCAGAGGGCTGTCCATTCAAGGTTCACTCATTACTACTCAAACTGATAGATCGTCCTTGGATGTTCCAGTGTCAGACCCAGCAGAGACTGATGAAATCCATGATCCTCAAATCATAAGCCCTTATGAAAATGTTCCTTCTCAGTCTTTTTTCTCTGGTGAAGAAAGCAAAACCCCAACAGATATAAGACACACAAGTTTTCATTCTTCTGAAGAATATTCTGTTACCGTCACATCCTCTGTTGAAGATGTAGTAGAGACAAGCTCCTCTGATAAAACTGTTTCAAGTAAAGAAGCTAATTTTGAGGACCAGGTCTTGGAAGTAGAATCCAAACAAGAGAGTAACTTGCAGGAAATACAGTCAGATGGAGCCTCCTCATCTTTGGAGCCAACTGTACCCAAAACATCAACAGTTGTCAGTGAACAAATAAGCAAAGTCATTATCACAAAAACTGATGTGGATTCTGATTCCTGGAGTGAAATCCGTGAGGATGACGAAGCCTTTGAGGCTCGAGTGAAAGAGGAAGAACAGAAGATATTTGGTTTGATGGTAGACAGACAGTCACAGGGTACCACTCCTGACACCACTCCTGCTAGGACCCCAACTGAAGAGGGGACCCCAACCAGTGAGCAAAATCCATTTCTCTTTCAGGAAGGAAAATTGTTTGAGATGACCCGAAGTGGTGCCATTGATATGACCAAAAGGTCCTATGCCGATGAAGGCTTTCACTTTTTCCAAATTGGGCAAGAATCCAGGGAAGAGACTCTCTCACAAGACATGAAAGAAGGGGGTACAGGTGCTGAGGCCCCACAGGTGGAGACATCAGCTGAGTCATTAACACTCTCAGAATCAAAAGAAACAGTGGATGATGAAGCAGAGTTACTCCCAGATGACCTGAGTGAGGAGGTAGAAGAAATACACACTTCAGATACCCAACTTAGCTCCCAAATAGACATTTCAGCCCCCATAGAGACATCCATGAAAGAGGCTACTTCTGCAGGGCTTGAGGACCTATCCAGCAGGCAAATGGATGATCCCTTCCTCTGTCCAGTGTGAAGCAGACCACTTGCCCTGACTTCCCTGAACAAATTGTACAAGTTCAGTTAGATCTTTCCACAGTCACTAGGTCTGTATATTCAGATCGGGGTGATGATTCTCCCGATTCCTCCCCAGAGGAACAGAAATCAGTCATTGAAATCCCTACTGCACCCATGGAGAATGTGCCTTCTACTGAGAGCAAATCCAAAATCCCTGTAAGGACTATGCCCACTTCAACCTCAATACCTCCATCAGCGGAATATGAGAGTTCCCTTTCTGAAGATTTTCTACCCAGCCTGGATGAGGAAAGTAGAGAAGATGAAGCAAAACCAAAGTCTAAAATCCCCGTGAAAGCACCTGCCCAAAGAGAGGAGCAGCAACCTTCACACCTAGACTCACCTCTAAAGAAGACGGATGGCCCCCAGGGACAGGACTCGACAAGCAGCGCGCCAGATGATAGAAGCAAATCTGGATCTGATGCCGGTTTGGACGTGAAGACCAAATGTCCAGTAGAAACTAGAAGTTACATTGAGACAGAAACAGAAAGCACAGGTGAGGAAGAGGAGCCTGAGTTAGAATCAGAGGAAGGGGCCACAAGACCAAAGATATTTGCATCCCGATTGCCAGTAAAGAGCAAAAGCACCACGTCTTCCTGCAGGGGGCGCACAAGCCCCACAAAAGACAATAAGGAGCATTTCTTTGATCTTTACAGGAACTCCATAGAATTCTTTGAGGAGATTAGTGACGAAGCTTCCAAGTTAGTGGATAGACTTACACAGTCAGAAAGGGAGCAAGATTTAGTTTCAGATGATGAAAGTAGTAGTGCCCTGGAAGTTTCAGTAATTGAAAATCTGCCACCTGTTGAGACCGAGAACTCAATTCCTGAGGACATCTTTGACACAAGGCCCATTTGGGATGAGTCCATTGAGACTCTGATTGAACGCATCCCTGATGAAAATGGCCATGACCGTGCTGAAGGTATTTGCCAGCCACTGGGATTCCCTGTGCTACGCATGTCTAAATTTGATATAGTTTTTTTTTTTTTTGTATGTCTGTTTTATTTGGTGATTTGTGTCTCATTTCCTTTAAGCTTTCTGTAGTGGTTACTATGTTTGTGTAAGCCCTTTGTGTTTTGTGCTTTCTCTGTATACTCTTGTCCGTGGAAACAATCTCAAGATTGAGTAATGAGAATGCTTATGGAAAACATAAACATGATCGGCAGGCAACCAGGATCTTGCCTTTTCTCTAGCCACTGCACGTGAGGCCATGCAAGCTTTGAGTTTTGTTGTTCTGACTTCCCAGGCTTAGCCTCAAATTAAGCACATGGATTTATTTGGTTTGGTTTTGTATTATGAGGATTCATTGCTTTCTCTTCTTACCTTTGTGTACTTTGAAATAATTAGTACTTTGCAATTTTATGATCATTAGAAAGCCGTTTGCACAAGAAGATTTCACATATCATGAAATTCTAATTGTTGTGGATTTGTTTTTGATTTAGAAAGGTTGGATTTCAGATACCAATGGTAAATACTTTAAGCAATCATAAGGTAAAAGCATGCTTTTCATTTATGCGACAGATGAATAGAGAATAGACTCTGATTAGATGCAGCAGACAACGAAAACTCAAACTTTGCATGATTTAAGTTGACTGTGAGGGGATGATGACCCTTTGAATTATGAAAAAAGGAAACCATAAATGGCTTTGAGAAGAAGCCTCTGGTCTTCAAATATCTCCTCAATAAAGACTATTATCTTAAATTTGGATTATAAAAAATGTCATGATACCATGACCTAAAATGCTGCCCATCAATTAATGGAAGTTAAAAATAAAAGGCAAAATTGTAGTCTGTGGGAGTATTATCTGAGTTTACTTAGTGGTAAGCAGACAGAAAATTTGCCCAAAAAACATATATACATACTAATATAAGGTACACATACAACTATGTACATTTTATTCTTCCTTCTTCCAAGGTGACCAGGACCAAGAAAAACGTTGTTTCTGGCCATACTGAAAAAAACCGGGATGGTCCGATCAACCAGGATCTAGGTCTGTCTTGGATCTTGGATGTGATTTTTTGCTACGTGACTCAGAAGTGATCTTATACTGCCACAGGCAATAATAGGAGGTCCTAACCAATTACTCCACTTTTCCATCCCGTTTATGATTTTTCTGCTGTTTGATGAGCAAGATGATTATCTTAGGGTGGGCAGTATCCTCTCAGACAATTTAAGAGGAACATCGTAAGATTACTAGAAATCAGTAACTTATGCAATTATGTCCAATGGCTAGTCTTGATTAAAGAGATATGGAAGCAGATGGTTTCCATGATTTTTATTAAATGTATCCCCCCATTCCATTCCAGAAATCAGGCAAACACAGTTTAATATGATTTAAAATGTAATAGTTAACTTGTGCCGTAATCAAATATTTGGACAATTGACTGTCTTTCTTTGGATGATCAGTACTGTGGTTCCTCTCCTGTCATGGACAACTTTTGGCCATTCTGTTTTTGACCTTCTGTAGATCAGCAGGATGAGCAAGAACGGATTGAGGAAAGGCTGGCATATATTGCTGATCACCTTGGCTTCAGCTGGACAGGTAAAATGCCTATGACCCGTTTCTTCAACAAAACCTGCTTGGTTTGAATGACATAGTTTGCATCAGCCAAGTGTCATTAACAATGAAAAAGGTCCTTTTTTTCCCCTTGAGGAAGAGCACATGGAATAGTGAAAAGAATGATAAACTGTGAACTCAAAAATCCAGGGCCTGCATTAACTCACTGTGTGAACCAGGGCAAGCCTTTTATTGTTTCTGGAATTTTGAATAATAGAACTTTAGATTGAGAACAAAACAACTCCCACCACCTTCCTTTGGATATCTAAATTTTGGAGAGATTACTGTGTTTCAAAACCATTGTTAGATGCAATTGTCATAGAATTTAATTTGAAATTCAACCAGAATTTAATTTGAAATTCAATTTGAACTTCTTGTTTTAGATACCTTGTATCAGATATTTTCATTGTAAACAGTACTAAATGTAACTTCAAATGAAAGTTAAAATCATCTGAATGAGATGTTCACTAATTTTCTGAGAAGTATGAATGTTTCAGTTTAGAAATTATATGTTAAATAATTTTTCTGATGCAAAGTGAATTCTAAAATCAATGTGGTTTATTTATAAATCAGGATTTAAAAGGTATACCCTTTCATCTTTCCTATGATATAACATACTAAAGCAAGATTGTCAGGATTTTTTGCTTTTTCCTGGTTTTTTTTTTTTGGTCTGACTTTTATGTCATTTGTGACTACTTAACTTAAAACAGTGTAAGGGCTTCCCTGGTGGCTCAGACAGTAAAGAATCTGCTTGCATTGTGGGAGACCTGGATTCGATCCCTAGGTTGGGAAGATACCCTGGAGAAGGGAATGGCTACCCACCCCAGTATTCTGGCCTGGAGAATTCCATGGGCAGAGGAACCTGGCAGACTACGTAATTGAAACATTATAAAGTTAATGTTAAGCTCCTTTAAGTTTCTTAAAGATTTGGTCATTATACTCTTAACAAAGATAATTGATAGTGTAGAATAAATGACTGAAATAGTTTAAAGTAATTTAATAATACTGCTCATATGTATTTAATTGAGGAATTTAGAGGAAGGGAGGATCTCAAAATATCCCTAGCTGACTTATTAAATAGGTAGCATTCAGAATTATTTACTTTGCCTTTTAAGTGTGTATATATGTATATGTATGTTAAATGCAGTATCTATTATAGTTGGTGAAAATTCAAACCTTAAAATCATGTGGAATGGTATAAAATGTAAATAAGTCCCTCACACTGCCTACATCTTATCTTCGAGCTCCATTCCTCAAGGGTAACTGCTAACACTTTCTCATGTATTCAGACAAAATCTGCAGTGCTCACATCTATGCCTATTATTTAAAAAACAAGCTGTGTAATTAACAGTACTTCTCATAAATAATCCATCAGCATAGAAATATCTGTGTAATTCTTTTAAATACGTGCTTAATTCCGCTGTGTAGGAGGCCGTTTTGTCAGTGGCCTTTGCTGATGGAGGCCTGGGTGTTTCTTGTAGTGGCAGTGAATATCTTTGTGCACGGGTAGTTTTGTGGCTGTGTCTATAGGGCATGGGCTTCTCTGGTGGCTCAGAGGTAAAGAATCCACCTGCTAATGCAGGAGATGCAAGAAGTGTGGGTTTGATCCCTGGGTCGGGAAGATCCTCTGGAAAAGAAGTGGCAACCCACTCCAGTATTCTGCCTGGAGAATTCCATGGACACAGGAGCCTGGCGGGCTACAGTCCATGGGGTTGCATAGAGTCAGACACAGCTGAGCACACACGCACTGTAGGGCATACCCCTAAAAGGAAAATTGCTGGGTAAAGGATATGTATATTGTTAATTTGGAAAGATATTAGCAAATTACCCTCTAAAGAGGACACCTCATTTACACACACACACCCCTCAATACATTAGCATCCATGTAGAATGTTAATGGTATAGACTTTAAATAAGAACTTCATGGCTTCTTCCCTAGGTCAGTTAATGCTTCCCAGACCTTTTATTCGTATGACATAATGTTATAGAAAAGAGTTTATCCAACCACCATAATACAGCTTCAACCAATATTTATCCAAGTACTCAGAAACAGGATTTAAAGTATTTGAAAATTACTAATTACGATTAAAAGTGAGACATGGTCTCTTCTACTGTTTTCACTCATTTATTTTCCATTATCTTGGTTAAGAGTATAAGCCACTATTAATGGTCTCTTCTCAATTTTGGAATTAAATGGGCCTGGATTTACATATTTTTTAATCATTGTTTCAGACTTACTTTTTCCACTATGACAGTGATCAATTCTAAACCCAACTGTAAGGAAAATATCTGGAATTAGTGCTGGGAGAACAAAGGCATATGAGAGTCTTTTCTAATAGGAAAACATAAAGGAACTCTGTTACAGCAGTACAAAGAACACATCATCTGCAAAATCACAAGACAAGGTGTTGCGACTCAAACTTTGAAGTTAATGTGTTTACAAAGAAGTATTTTCTCTTCTAGAGTTAGCAAGAGAACTGGACTTCACTGAAAGCAAATTCATCAAATTCGAATTGAGAACCCAAACTCCCTCCAAGATCAGAGTCACGCACTGTTGAAGTACTGGCTAGAAAGGGACGGGAAGCATGCTACAGGTGGGTGGGGAGCTCTAACTAAAAGGCAGTAGGATGGAGATGGAAATAAGCCTTATTCAATGCCTTTTATGCCAGGTGCCACCAGTCTGAAGTGCTGCTATAAGCAAATGAGAAGAAGTGATAACATTTCCAAATAACCACATTGCATGAAACTCCTTGTACTATGTTTCTGTGAAGAGCATTAAGTAGTGAAAAGTGATCCTAGCACTGGTTGCCAACGGGAATCTTATTTTTTGTTTAAGAAATCCTTAAAATTTCTAAATATTGGCAGCAGACACTTGCTTTATTAGTCACTGTTTTATTGATGGCACATTACATTCAGTTCTTGCTTCCTTTACTCCTGAATAACTAAAATGGGTGAAAAACGTCAAGTGGATATTCTGACCACATCAAATAAAATGGGAAGTAGTCATAACTGCTTCTTATCCTTCAGCTGGTCTAAATTTGCTATTTCCTTTAATATCTCTTTGAAGACCTTACCTAGAGACTTCCAGCCCACATTTATCTTTCCTTCTCTTACCATTTTTCTCGACAGGATTGCCAGAAAATAAAAACAAAGAGAGCACCCAGTTAAATTTAAATTTCAGGTAGTCAACAAATACTTTTTCTAGTATAAATATATCCCATGCAATATTTGGGATATACTTTTACCTAAAAAATTGTTTTTTATCAAAGGTTCACATTTGACAGGACCTTCTACGTGTTGTCTGTAACTCTGCTTTTAGGGCTTATTACCATGCTGTGTCACCCATTTTGTGTGTTTGTCTTGTTTGTTTGCTTACAAAGATCTTTAGTTGGGCTTTGGCTGTTTCGGGTACAGGTATCAAAATTTCAGTAAATTTTTTCCTATACTTAAAATGTGTCAACAAAAAATGTCACGGAGACAACTAAAGGAAAGGGTTTAAAAGACTAGCCCTCTGTGTAACAGTGTTTTTTCTTTAATATCCCAGATACCAGTCTCATTGAATGTCTCACCAAGATCAACCGAATGGATATTGTGCATCTCATGGAGACCAGCACAGAATCTCTCCAGGAGCGCATCGGTCACAGCTATGCCGAGATTGAGCAGACCATCACACTGGATCATAGTGAAGGTCAGACAGCTTGTATGTGTCTGAATGTCTGTTGTGTACGGTTGATTCAGGCAGTGGGACCCACCGTCTTCCTTTCTCAGAGGGTTGCCTGTCGTCTTTGGTCATACGTTCTCCTCCTCACTACCCTCAGACTTCCTTGCCCACTTTAGGTACCCAAATACTGCTCATACTTTGATAACTCCTCACCGTCTCAGTCATCGTGGGCTGCTCCAACAGAAAACCATGATTTCCAACAGAAAACCATGGTAGCTTAAACAATAGCAATTTATTTCTCTTGGTTCTGAAAACTGCAAGTTCAAGGTCTGGGTGATAGCATAGTCAGGGTCTGGTGAGGGCCCTCTTCAGGGTGGTTCATGGCTGTCTTCTTGCTCTGTCCTCACATCAAGGACAGCCAGCTCTCTAACCTCTTCTTATAAGGGCACTCACTAATCATATTCGCGAGGGCTCTCCCCTCATGACCTAATTCCCTCCTAGGGATACATTGTCCAGATACCATCACACTGGGAGTAGGGTTTCAGCATATGACTTTGAAGGGGATCCAACCAACGTTCCCAGGTGGCTCAGTGGGTAAAGAATCTGCCTGCAATGCAGAAGACGCAGGCAGATGTGAGTTTGATTCCCAGGTCAGGAAGATCCCCTGGAGAAAGGCATGGCAACCCACTCTAGTATTCTTGCCTGGAGAATCCCATGACCAGAGAATCGGGTGGACTACAGTTCATGACTGAAGTGACTCAGCGTGCACACGTGCACACACATAGTCCATAGCAACCATCCGCATGGGTGATCCACCCGGTGCCCTTTGTTCAGCTCCTTGGTGGCACTTCTGATGCTTGTGTCTTTTACTCTACTTAGTAACCCGTTTCTATGCCTGCAACCCAAACTGAGTCATCAGTGACTGTACTACTCCCAAGTCCTAACTTGAGGTATTATACTTGCATCCTCTTTTGCTTCTACACAGCCATCCTTCAAACCCACTGGACCTCCAGCCATTGTTCCTACCTCATTTTTGACATTAAAATTTTCCTAATTTACCCTCATTCATTTCCATCCTCACTGACTCTTTCTCCTTCTGTCTCATCACTATTTTTTCACTTTCTCTTCTTCTTTCAAGCCTCTAATATTTCTCTTCTTTTCATTTTTTCCAACCTGATAATTCACATTCCTTAGAAAAAATAACTATAAGCAAATGTCCATATCCGTTCACCACAAAATCTCCCAACTTAAGTGCATCTCAGTGCTTATACTCTACCTTCCCTGCTGTATGAAATGGCCTTGCTTTGCTAAAACCATCATCTCGTCTTTCATACTGGATTTCATCCCCTTTACCAGCTATGGGTTTCTCTCCTGCAGTGACCCACTCTGTCTTCCTACAGCTAGACCGTGCTCTAGAGCATTACAATGTACTTCATAGATCCCAGCTTTAAAAAACAAAGCAAAACAAATATCTTCTTTCACCCAACATGTCCCTCTGTATGACGGTTCTGTTTCTCCAACCATTTCATGAGAAATCTCTTCCAAAGAAGAGTCTGACTTTCCCATCTCTACTTTTTCTCTTCCTGTTCTCTATAGAACTGTCTCTAGAATCCATACAGGCCATGTGTGGTCATCACCACTCAACAGAAAAGAATCTTGCAAAAATTCACCAGTTTCTCCTCATCACCAAATGCACTGAGCAACCCAGTCTTTATCTTCCTTTACCCGCTTGTAACACTGGACACAGAAAATTCATCCCTTACTTCCCTGGTAGCTCAGACGGTAAAGCGTCTGTCTACAACGGGAGACCCGGGTTCGATCCCCGGGTTGGGAAGATCCCCTGGAGAAGGGAATGGCAATCTACTCCAGTACTCTTGCCTGGAGAATCCATGGACTGTCTGTTGTCCATGGGGTCGCAAAGAGTAGGACATGACTGAGCGACTTCACTTCACTTCACTTCTCCTTTTTAAAATGATACCCTCTCTTTTTTTTCCCTATTCCACAGGGTACTCTCCCTCAGTGTCTTTGTGCAGTTTACATTCTATAAATTCACACAGTGGCATGTATTATTGGCAGCAGGAGCCTCATAGCTTGTCCTGTCTCCCATCTCTCCCCGTCTTTCCAAGTCCAAGACACCCGAATTCTGGGGTGCTCCCTGGGCGCCTCCGTCTTCTCAGGCGTCTAGGCTCTGGTGCTTTTTGTCCCCTCCATTCTGAGGTGTTCTTCCCTCAGACATCAGTTACCTTTTTCTCTCACTTTATTCAGGCCTCTGCTCAAGTATCAGCTCCTGAAAGGAGCCTTTTCTGACAAGTTTATCTGAAATACTGGCCCTGTTTTACTCCATACTTTTCCCCTGGCTTCCTTGCCCTCTAAAAGTTATTACAAATCAAGTCTGCAGAAATGCAGGTTCAGTGAGGCCAGAAACTTTTCCTGTCCTGTTTACTACTCTGTATCCAGCATCTAAACAACACCTATTAGATATAAAACTCAACATATTATATCTATTGAATGAATAGAGAGATAGATGAACGTCAGTCACATCTCTGCCAAAAAATTTTTCAGTGACTCCTTATTGCCCTTGATATAATGAAATTCCATGGCCTGGCCTAAGAGACCTTTCATAAAAAGAGTACTAACCTCAGAGTGTTTGTTTAATACATGTTCATACTTGCAAAGCACCTATAATAGTTCCCATGCTGTGCTAAGTCGCTTCAGTCGTGTCTGGTTCTTTGTGACCCTGTGGACTGTAGCCTATCAGTCTCCTCTGTCCATGGGATTCACCAAGCAAGAATACTGGAGTGGGATGCCATGCCCTCCTCCAGGGGATCTTCCAGATCCAGGGTTCAAACCCATGTCTCTTATGCCTCCTGCTTTGGCAGACAGGTTCTTTACCACTAGCACCACCTGGGAAACCCATAAGGTACCTGATGTGTGGTATAAATATTCAGAATGTGTTAGCTAGTAGTAGTAGTATTTTTATTACCATTCTTATTAACTCTCTCCTTACTACGTAGGTTTATGCCTTGACTATTGCAGTTGACTCCTGCTTATCTTTAGGTCTCCTAAAGATGTCCCACCCTCTGCATTTCCTTTCCTGATTCTTTAACCCTGTTGATGAACTTCCCTGGTCATTCATCAGCTAGCACTGGTGGCCCAGTCACTGTGCATTTTCATATTTCTTACTTGCCTGTGCTTCCCTAGATGGTCAGTATTCTATGGAAAGCAGATACAGTGTCTCTATCAACTTTGTAACCATGAACTTATCACAGACATGGCATGTAGTAGTTACTTAATAAATACTTACTTGATATAGTTAAGCTTCAATTAAAAACTTACTTTGAATCATTCTACCCCCTAGGGTTCTCAGTACTCCAAGAGGAGCTCTGCAGTGCCCAGCACAAGCAGAAAGAGGAGCATGCCGCTTCTAAAGAGGACGAGGCCTCTGACCACCCTCCCATCGTCTCAGAGGAAGACATTTCTGTTGGTTACTCCACTTTTCAGGATGGCATCCCCAAAACTGAGGGTGATGGCTCCGCAACAGAGCTCCTTCCCCAGACTCAGAAGGAGCAAGTTCAACAGGATTTCTCAGGGAAAATGCAAGACCTGCCTGAGGAGTCATCTCTTGAACAGCAAGAATACTTGTGAGTTCCAAAAGAAAGGCTGTGCTGGGTCAGTCCAGAGATGCCAGCCAACATGGCGAGGGTGCCAGCCATATCCAAGCGTAAAGCGTTTTCAGATAGTTCTCAAATGACCCCACACATAACAGATGCCAGAACTAGAGGAAAAGAAGCAAGATATTTAATAGACATCACGTGACAGCATTGCACAGCACAAGTCTGCTTGAACCAATTTCCAATTCAGTGACCTTGGGTGAATGCCTAAGCCCTTTGAGTTTCCGTTTCCACATCTATAGATTATGATAATAATATCCACTTTATTCACTTACAGGGTCAAAGGTCAAGGGTGTGTCTCTGAAGGCATTGCTGACGCTGTAGACCGTGCGGTCATGACTTGTGTGTCTGCTGCACCTCACTTCTCTGTGTGCGTACCGGTTGTGTTCTGACTGGTGCAGAGTGTGAACAGGGCCAGTGCAGGAGAAGCCACCATGTGTTTTTCCACAAAGCTATGAGATGGCTGACAATAAATACAGAAATGCCACACAAATTACGCACACGGATTGAAAGACCGTTAGAGGTTGGAATGGGAATGAAGAGAAGTCGGGAGCTGCAGAGTGCAGTGAGCTTAGAACTCAAGGTCTGGACTTCCTGGGAGCAAAAGCAAAAGAAAGTTTCTTAAATGACACTTGTCTAGAAAACCAACCAGATCATGAGAAAGGCAAGCATGTCCCCGCCCTGAAATGTGAGAATAGTGTGTCAGGAGGCTCTTTGTCGTTGAGTGAGCTTTATGCTGAAATCACTGGATTTGGAGAAGAGGGTACAATGGGCATTGAGATGACCTTGCCTTCCACAGAGCACCGCCTTCTCACCCACCTGCCTTTAGATTGTAGGGGAGAGCATAAAAGAGAGGTCAAGAAAAGAGAGAAAGAAGAAGGAAAAGATGGGAAGCAAAGAGGGACTATCAGAAAAGCACTCAGGGCATTTAACATCTACAGAGTGACAGAAAATTATAATAAAGTAGGGGAATATTTTTTTTTTCTTTTAGAAATTGAGATGATAGGAGCTTCCCTGGTAGTCTAGTGGCTAAGACTCCATGCTCCCAATGCAGAAGACCTGGGTTCAATCTCTGGTCAGAAAACTAGATCCCACATGCCTCAACTAAGACCTGGTGTAACCAAATAATTTTTTTAAAAAGAAATTGCAGTTATGAAGATTGCATTACTTAAACTATATCAATAGAAAAAGTTTCAATACCAAAAGATCTTATCAAGTAATAACGATTTTCCAGAGATATAACAAGAACCTCCCTCTATTTGTGATTATGGTAACTATATTTAACATGGGGTTATATATTGCTTTTTAAAATTTTTGCCAAATTTTTGTCTTGCTTCAGAAGCCTTATTGTCTATGAATCTTTCTTATATAAACCTCCTCAGATCATCACTATTACCTTGAGTTATCAAAGAAAGATGAAATTATTTATTTATTAATATCATATTATTTATTACCCTACTTTGTAGAGATTAGGAAATGGTACTACATTTGAGAATAATTTTTACCTTTTTAAAATGCATCTTTCCCAGTCAATGCTACATCAATGTGCTGTAACTATATTTTACATACAATATTTGTTCACATTTCATTTCTTGACCAAATTTAGAAAACATATTTATACTTCCATGGACTATGAAGACAGATTTCATCTTCCCTTCCTTCAATGGGGGCACAAATGCCTGTGTTCTCATGGTATACTTGGGCTTTTCCATTTCAGCGTGACAACCCCAGGGGCAGAAATGTCAGAGACTCAGAAGGCCACGGGAACATCGGACTCCCCCGCCAAGACACCCGAGGAAATTGTCACCCCTCCCGAGGAGGAGAGGCTGTATCTCCAAACCCCGACATCGAGTGAGCGGGGAGGCTCTCCAGTTGTGCAGGAACCTGAGGAGCCCCCCGAAAGCAGGGAGGAGAGTTCACCTCGGAAAACCAGCCTCGTGATCGTGGAGTCGGTCGAGGACCAGCCTCAGGCCTTCGAGAAGCTTGATGAAGATGCTGCCTTTCAAAAGGTAAAATCTCCCCGTCTGTTTCTTTGCCCACGTGGAACAAAGCTCCACACCCTCTCCCATGTCCATTTCTCCAGTGACCTGTTTTTTTCCCAGAACAGCTTGCCAAATTAATTAACTTGGGCCACGGGAAGCCCGCCAATCCCTTTTAAAACCTGAGAACCCGTGAATCTAGAGAAAGAGTAGTACATGGTTCTAATTCTAGCTCTTTGACCATCAGCCCCAGTTATATAGTTGGAAACCCTTTTGCTAAGAAAAATGAGCATTGGGGTGAAATAATATACCTGATATTACCTTTCAGAATTAGTGTCTTATAAATAAAGACGACTAGTGAGGGAAATTTACCGAGCATCAGGTGAGCTGGCCAGCCGTGAGAGTGCTGGAATCTGCCCTCTTGGCAAGGCTGTCTGTATGGTCAGGTGATAAGCACACCAACTGTGGGTATTGAGTGGGGTTTACCTCCCAAAACAAATATTTCTCATCAGAGGAAGTATTATTTCCAAGTGAGAGCTCCTATTTATTTTAAGAATGACTCAGGAAAAGGACATTACACCTACGTTGATGGCTGGTTCCAAAAGTCAGAAAACCAATAGCAGCATGAGTACGCATCACTGTCTTTTCTTTGTTTTTAAGTGAGGTTTTGATATTGTGAAGAGAGGTGGAGACCGTCTTAAGAAACTGAGTTGAACCATTTATTCTCAGAACACAGTCTGAATGGTTCGTATCACTCCCTCCTCAGAACTCCTGGATCAGAATGAACCCAGGGAGGGGAAAGGACAAGAACCAGCATTTTCAATAGCTCCCTGAAGGAGTCACACACACACACAAGTGTGAACATCTTTCTGAATTAAACTTAATATAAATTAAATTAGATATATTTTTCCCTTTTTGGATTAAAAAACATTTTATATGTCAGAGTATTTTTAAAGCATGCATATACATCTTTTAGGAAAGAATGTTTTGTAAAAGAATTAAGACTCTGGAGGGAAAATATCTTTGGGCTTAACATCTACATTTGTTTTTGTTAACTATGAGTGTGATGTCTGCTGGCAAGATTTATCTAAAATCATAGTTTAAAATTAGGGGAGATCCAGGCAAATAAGAACTGCTCCAAATTTTGGCAGCTGTTTTAAATAATGAATTCATCCCATGAATGGATGTTTATTCCAAGCTTGCCTTTGTACAGCCTTTTTTTCATCTCTCAAGTTCTTGGCTTAAATGAATTCTAGTAAAAATGTTTCATAGATGCTATCTGAACTTAAAAGTTGCCAGTTTTAGTCTAAGAATCTATAGGCTAACTGAAGTGTACACTTGAAACAATTATCTGGATATTCATATATTTAATCTGTCCTATGCATATGAGTAAATTTTGATAAATTGCCCTATATTCCACATTGTTTATATGGGGCTATTCTACTTATTCTTGATGAATTTCTAATTCTTTCTCTTAAGCTTCCTATTTTGACCCTTTTCATCTCATGACCCTGACTTAAGGGTCCAATTTCAGTCACTTTTCTTACTGACCATATTTCTAGGCCGCAGATTCCTAAGTGTACTTAAAGTATAATTTGGCTTGGAATTTACATGTTTTCCTGCAGCACGAAAGAATATGGAAATATAAGTGAAATTTTAAAGTATGTTGACAAAATTTAGTTGAGTAATCTTTTCTATTTTTCAATAGAATTTTTAAAAATAGCATTCCATTAGGAAAGAATGATTCAATATACGGCTCCCAAGAGAGATGTTTTCATCTAAGGTTATGATCTTAGCTCCAGCTCTGGCTTTGGGCCAGACCCATAAAATTGGATTGGCCTCTGCACCTCAGCTCCTCTGCACAGCGAGTCTAATACCATTCATAGCCTGTCTTCTTTGATGGCAGGGAAACTCACTACTGGCCAGATAATAGCTACAGGAAGTTTTGGCTTCCTGCAGAAAGTTCTGCTACAAGCGTAGGCTATTTCTGTGCCTTTGGTGGGTCATTGCAAGCCTGAGCCCAAGAAGCAACAGCTCACAAGTGTTTCTTGTGCTGCCTGTGATCCATGCCTGCATCAGGAGTTGACGTCCAAGAGGAGTGGGCAAGTTGCTTCTTTCTTCTGATGTACTTTGACAGATGAGTGCTCAGGCCACTCTCAGAATTTCAGATTTTTTTTTTTTAATTCAGTAAACAAATGGCTATATTCTCGCTGAAGTCTGAGCCCAGCACGTGCTGTTTTCACCCCTCCTGGCTTTTCCACCAAAGCCTCCAGGAATAGAACTTGCAGAAACCAGTGTGAGCTAAAATAGAAACCTGTAGTGAAGAGACATTCCTTAGCATGATAAACAGAAACCCTGCTTCCATGCTTCCACCAGGAGTAACAGAGGAATTAGGTGAGCTGGAGGCCAGCTCAGATGAGGAGGCGATGGTAACAACCAGGGTTGTCCGCCGACGAGTGATTATTCAGGTACCAGCTGTTCCATTACTGCACGTGCAGGACACTTCTGTCCCCATAACCCTTTGAGAGTGACCAGCCTGGAGAGGACGGCTTGGCATGCTCCTTAGGTAGCGCATGGCCTTCAGAAAGCAGGTCCTTAACCCTCCTAAGTTCTGTTTGTAAAGAAATGCAGCACTAATGACATCCACACCCTCCCTCTGAGAGAATGAACAGCAAGAGCAAGATTTAGCATCTCCAGCTCCACCCGCCTCACCTCTGGCTGGTCTGTTTTTCTTTGTTTGTTTGTTTGTTTAAGTTTGAGCTAACATTGGTCAGATTTTCTAGCATGTTATTACCCACCTTTTTTTTTTTTTAAACTTACTACTTGACAGGATTTGGCATCTCAGCAATGCTTCTCAAAGCTCCTTTAGTTTTCTAACATTCCTTGCATTATAAGCACTTGGGAGTAGTTCTTCAGCACTGATGTCAAACCCAGAAGTGACCCTTTTCTCTCAACTGTGTAGGGAGATGACATGCCTGACATACCCCCAGAAACAGTCACAGAAGAAGAATACATCGATGAGCATGGACACACCGTGGTAAAGAAGGTATTATCTTAAGTATCTTAACATGATTGACTCACGTTTCTTGTCTAAACGTGTATCAGTAACCTGGCACTGTCACTTAACAAGTTACGTGAATAAAATGTCTTCTAGGTTACTAGGAAAATCATTAGGCGGTTCATCTCCTCTGATGGCACAGAGAAAGAAGAGATTACGATGCAGGGAACACCGCAGGATTCTATCAGCGTTGAAGAAGGGGATGGCTATTCCAAAGTCATAAAACGCATTGTATTGAAGAGTGACACCGAGCAGTCAGAGGTGAGCCCATAACATCTCCAGAACTGACTTTATGGAGAGGTGTAAAATAGAGCTCACGAGAGATGGAAGAGATAGTTTAATCTGTTGGCCTCACTTCTCCCCTTTATAAGGCAGTCTGTGTTAAGTTACACATTGATTTTTGTTTTGTCTTCGTGATTTGGAAAATTTTTAAATAACCATGAGGGAGATTTGTAACCACTGTACTCATTGTCTTTGGTCCTTTTCGTTTCCACTTTCTCATTAATTCAATTGACAGCAGCAGACAGCCAAAAGTCAAAATTTAAAAGACAGCAGTCCTATTAGCTGGCAAGTGGTAGATTCTGAAAAAAAAACTTGTGCAAAGGCACTGTGGTGCCATGCCCAGTCACCGCAGCCTTCTCTAGGACCTCTTTGATAAATACTGGATTTCTAAACTTCTGCATTTCAGAGTCACTGAAACCAGGATCCAGAAACTCCCTTGATTTGTAGTTTTATTTCTTCCTGTTTTACTTCCCTCTTTCAGAAGCGTACTTACTGTCTTTGACATGTAATTTGGGACATTCTCACCATCTTGCATCCATTCATATCCTCAAATTTTTATTATTATACACATGAGGTTCTCTAAAAATCTACATTTTCAGTTTCTCATGTCTCTCCAAGTTCCTTCTTTGATGGTTAATTTTGTCTTCATAATGTCAGAACAACCCGTTTACACGTGGGAAACAAGAGTTCATCTGCAGGGCACTGTGTCTGCATTGCACTGAGCAGCCAGTTCCTCAGTCAAGAAACTTCCTGACCAACCTCTGTCCAAGCCACGAATTAAGCGGCTGATTTGGTGCTGTGTCTGTATAGTCATTACATAGATGTTACCAATTGATTGTAGTTTTTTTCTGCTTCTTGTGGACAAAATGCTGTTTCTAAGATACACCATTGTAGTATGTGGGTTTGGGCATAGAAACATTCATCATTGTTACATTTTGGTCATCAGAAACTGTATATTGTGTGTCCTTCATTCATCAGGTAACTTTGTCTGAGCCCAGCATTTTGTCCAGTACTTCACAATTTCAGGCTGAACCAGTGGAAGGCCGTAGAGTCAGCAAAGTTGTTAAGACAACTGTGGTCCATGAGAGAGGATGGAGAAACATCTGGGGGATTCTAGTTTAGCCACTGATCTTCCTTCAGCCAAAGATGACTTTGAAGAGGTATAGAAGCATCATCACTTTGTCTTTATGTGTGTTTTGTGTTTGAGAAGAAAATGATTTATCATTGTGTCATTCCATACCTGTATTCATGGAAGGAGGCAGAATAATTCAAGAGCGTAGAATTCCTATTTGAATAATGTGTACAGTGAAAGTATTTTCCTCAACTTGTGTTCATTTGAGCCACCTGAAGAGTTTTTAAAAATCCATATGACCAGGATTCACTTCAGCTCATTCTGGATCAGAATCTCCGAAGTGGGGGCATGATGGTACCTCTTGCCTAAAAGTCTCAGAACTGACTTGTACTTCTAATTAGTAAGGGAAAGAATTAGATATTGCCCCTTATTTTTGCTAATGGATATTCTCAGATATTTCCAATGATAAGCATTAAAGAAGATTCAGATATCTTTCATAACCATAAATAAAGCATTTATAATTAAGTTTTGATTTTCAATAATTACAAAATGGGTCCACAGTGATATCCGTAAACACTTACTACAATACAAAAACTCCCCAAATTTTGAAAACCAAAACAAATTTTTTAAGACAGTAGCAAACTAGTTTGGCAGAAAAACTTAGTGTGAACTGACAAGGAATTGTAATGACTTGGAGTCTTTTTTATTCTAAAAGAGTGAATGTTCGTGTTTTGCTATTGATATATTAATGGGTGTGATTTCAGGATGCTGTCCCTACCCCAACTGAGATATTAGAATATACCGTGTATACCTCATATTACCTTTCTAATATCCAAAAAGAAAAAAAAACCTGAAATTTGAAACACATCTGGTCCCAAAAATTCAGCTAAGGGCTGGTGGACATGTGCAAAATACATCTATGCAACATTCTTTTCTATTGAAACATTTTGAAGTTAAATGTTACATATTGCTGCTGCTGCTCCTAGGTCTCTTCAGTCATGTCCGACCCTTTAGTCATGCGACCCCATAGACGTAGGTAACTTTGTCTGAGCCCAGCATTTTGTCCAGTACTTCACAATTTCAGGCTGAACCAGTGGAAGGCCGTAGAGTCAGCAAAGTTGTTAAGACAACTGTGGTCCATGGAGAGAGGATGGAGAAACATCTGGGGGATTCTAGTTTAGCCACTGATCTTCCTTCAGCCAAGATGACTTTGAAGAGGTATAGAAGCATCATCACTTTGTCTTTATGTGTGTTTTGTGTTTGAGAAGAAAATGATTTATCATTGTGTCATTCCATACCTGTATTCATGGAAGGAGGCAGAATAATTCAAGAGCGTAGAATTCCTATTTGAATAATGTGTACAGTGAAAGTATTTTCCTCAACTTGTGTTCATTTGAGCCACCTGAAGAGTTTTTAAAAATCCATATGACCAGGATTCACTTCAGCTCATTCTGGATCAGAATCTCCGAAGTGGGGGCATGATGGTACCTCTTGCCTAAAAGTCTCAGAACTGACTTGTACTTCTAATTAGTAAGGGAAAGAATTAGATATTGCCCCTTATTTTTGCTAATGGATATTCTCAGATATTTCCAATGATAAGCATTAAAGAAGATTCAGATATCTTTCATAACCATAAATAAAGCATTTATAATTAAGTTTTGATTTTCAATAATTACAAAATGGGTCCACAGTGATATCCGTAAACACTTACTACAATACAAAAACTCCCCAAATTTTGAAAACCAAAACAAATTTTTTAAGACAGTAGCAAACTAGTTTGGCAGAAAAACTTAGTGTGAACTGACAAGGAATTGTAATGACTTGGAGTCTTTTTTATTCTAAAAGAGTGAATGTTCGTGTTTTGCTATTGATATATTAATGGGTGTGATTTCAGGATGCTGTCCCTACCCCAACTGAGATATTAGAATATACCGTGTATACCTCATATTACCTTTCTAATATCCAAAAAGAAAAAAAAACCTGAAATTTGAAACACATCTGGTCCCAAAAATTCAGCTAAGGGCTGGTGGACATGTGCAAAATACATCTATGCAACATTCTTTTCTATTGAAACATTTTGAAGTTAAATGTTACATATTGCTGCTGCTGCTCCTAGGTCTCTTCAGTCATGTCCGACCCTTTAGTCATGCGACCCCATAGACGGGCAGCCCACCAGGCTCCCCCATCCCTGGGATTCTCTAGGCAAGAATACTGGAGTGGGTTGCATTTCCTTCTCCAATGCATGAAAGTGAATTGGGACTGATGCACGGGGATAATCCAGAGAGAGGGTGTGGGGCGGGAGGGGGGAGGTGGGGGTCGGGATTGGGAGTTCATGTATACTCGTGGCTGATTCATGTCGATGTGTAGCAAAACGAATACAGTATTGTAAAGAAAAACAAACTAAAAAAATAAAAAGTAATTTTAAAAAAATAAATAAAACTGAAGCTCCAGTACTTTGGCCAAAAAAAAAAAAAGAAAAGTCAAAGTGAAGTCTCTCAGTCGTGTCTGACTCTTACAAACCCCATGGACTGCAGCCTACCAGGCTTCTCCGTCCATAGTATTTTCCAGGCACGAGTACTGGAGTGGGGTGCCATTGCCTTCTCCAAAATGTTACATGTATGCTCTCTTTTATACCCACAGTATACATTGAGATTATATATGAATGCATTACGATATTAGGAGCATACTTTATTTATAATACTTTTAGTTCTTCACATTTTGACAGCTGGCGACCTTGAACTATCAAAAGAAGAATCACCTAAGTTATACACTTTGGGCTTTATTTGTTTGTTGCTTGTTTTTGCCTCTGGTCATTATTGATTGTACTTGTCATTAAAGTCTGCATTGTAGAAAGGAGCAGGGTAAGGCGAGGAGGAAATTAGAAATCAACCAGTATAGGTAGGGACAACTGTAAAGTAGTTGAACAAGTCTCCTTCATGAATGAAAGAAATTTTACAAACCTGTTAAATAAAACCTGATCCTTAGATCTGCTCCTAAGAATTGCTTTTCTTTATCCTTTCAAGCATGTATTTTTATATTGACTACCCATTAAGCAGAGTGGTAGATTAAGTTAAAGTCTGTGGTTTATGATGGACTTTGTCTTGTTCTGTTTTTTCCTTATTTCAGGCTTTGAGTTACACAGGTAGCCACATGAAAGTCTACTCCCCCAGTTTAGTAGAGAATGAAGTCCTGAAGGAGGATGGATCAATAATTAGAAGGTTTGGGTTAGCATGGGGTGATGCTTTGCAACTAACACTTTTTAAAAGTTTTCTAATTTTAAGAAAAGATAAATAGAGTCCGCACATCTACCCTAAAACCCTTTGGGAGCTACAGACTCACCCTGCATTTTAAGGCTTCCGTCAAGTGATGCATCTGTCGCTGTGCCACTCCTGACGTGTTCTCCTGATGCTTTAAAAGTAATACCAGGGTGCTCCCCTGCTGGCTCAGGGGTGAAGAATCCACTTGCCAACACAGGAGACTTGGGTTCAATCCCTGGTCCAGGAAGATCACACATACCATGGAAATGAAGAGCCAGCACAGCCATAAATAAATAAACAAATAAAAAAAATTTTAAGTAATACTAAGACATGGAAGGAATGATGCTAAAGCTCAAACTCCAGTACTTTGGCCACCTCATGCAAAGAGTTGACTCCTTGGAAAAGACCCTGATGCTGGGAGGGATTGCGGGCAGGAGGAGAAGGGGACGACCGAGGATGAGATGGCTGGATGGCATCACGGACTCAATGGATGTGAGTCTGAGTGAACTCCGGGAGTTGGTGATGGACAGGGAAGCCTGGTGTGCTGCGATTCATGGGGTCACAAAGAGTCAGACACGACTGAGCGACTGAACTGAACTGAGCTGAAGACATGATAATAGATGACTTTTAGACAGTCACTTCCTAGATTTCAGGAAGTCACCAATTTTGTTGGGCCAACCATCTGGGGTATTCCATTGTAGAACAGAGTAAGAGGAATCAAATTAAATTGCTCACAAATTAATCTAGCTGCCTTCAGCTCAATCTTGGTAAATCATTCCTTTGATGGATTTTGGTCTTTAACAAGCTGTTTCATGATCCTGCATGTGAGTGGCAAATAACATGTGCATGAATTTGATACCCATGAAGCTGAATGTACCTAGTGAGCCTGAGACCAAGGGCTTTAATAAATTCAGAAAGTATTGTAAAAGCAATAAGCAGCTCATATCTGTGCATATGAACAAGGATTCGCTCTGAGGCTTTCTGGTCTACCCTCATCCCCATCGCCTGTTCGTGTATAAACTTGGGCACTGTTAGCTCACTTCTTTCTGGGCTTCTAGCAATGCCGTGTGTATTAACAAAATGTTCTCAGCTTCTCATTGAAGACACAATGGAAATTGAAGTTACTGCTGTGCTTTTCATTTCAGTGAAAAGAAAAGAAAGATTTTCATTTATAGTACTCTACAAGGCTATTTTTAGCCTGTATAGAACATAATAATTAAAACAGTGAAATTAAAGGTTCTGTCACAATTCCACCCTCCAACCACATGTGAAAAACAGCCCCCAGCTAGGAATTTAAGAGAGAGTAATTGCTCACAGAACTTTAAAAATGCTATATGAATTAAGGATAAAGTGCTTTTTATACTCTGAACTTTTACGTCTTTTTACTCAGTTATTCATATGGGACCACATAAACCACGGACACCCTAGCATCATGAGATCTTAAGATGGAATTAGATTGAGACCAGTTCATCCAAAACTTTCAGTGACAGCTGGTGAATTTGAAGCCAGGAATATAGACATCTCAGTCCAGTCCCACAGCTACTTAGTTTATGGAAGTCTATTTGTGATCCACAACACTTTATCTAACATGTTGCTGAAGACATTTGATCATACCCACTGCTCCCCTGATAAGCATACAGTTCATTCCACTGTTTAAGTCGTATATGTAAGTGTATTCACAAACACAATGATTGATGTATGTGGACACAAAACACCAAGCAGTGTCCTCTGATAGAAGCTTAACCCCCAACGCCAGCGCCCTGAAGGTTTATGTTAGATCTTGGTGGCAACAGTCAGAAATTTGCATTCTGGGTGAAAGAAATATATATGGATGCTGAATAATTATAAAACAATCTGATTTCAACCACTGGCACCAAATTTGACATTTTACTCAAAAGGAACAAATGAAAGTTTGCTTTCAGATACAAAATAATTCAGGTAGACTCAAAGGAAAGGGGTGATAAGAGAACACAAGAGAAAGAAGGAGACAAGATGTCCAAAGGTAAGCCAGAAGTGTTTTGACTGAAGTCAAGCATTTAAAAAATCAAGGTGTTCTTAACAGATGTGTAGAGATGTCAGAAGGAAGAATAATGCTTAAGGGCAGCTCGTGGGCAGAACCCTCAGCTTCTTGACACTAGGAATCTGTAAGGAAAATACTGGGTAAAGCTTCAAAACCTGATACTTCCAATGCTGGTATAAAGTTGGTCTCTATGGCCTCAAGGTTATAGATTCAAATCCTGAAATCTTTTATTTGGGGCCCTGCTATCTAGTAACAGCTATTTTTTTATTTGGAGCATTGTTTAATTTCCCTGAGATCCAGTTTCCTTACTTGCTGTTATGATAATAGTACCTGGTCCATAAAATATGTTCACCACATGTTTGTGGAATGAAGAATTGTATTTACAAGTAGAGAGGGAGCAAACCACAGTGTGATCACTTTGCAGTAGGATGCAGGGAGATAATCATACCAATATAACAGGACATCGAGATGCAGCAATGCCCTAATCAAAACAGGCATGACTGTATGGTTAGTTCTTAAGAGAATCATATGAAAGCATTGTTTAATTCATTTGAAATATTTCTTAAAATTAAAAAAAAAAATACTCCTTGTTCCAGAATACTTTTTAGAAATCTCATGAGTCATTTAAATGGGAGAGCTGTGTTTAAAAGAAAGAAGTGCAGAGATGGCTGTAGCTGGTAATAGCCCAGTACAGAGGCGTCGATAATAAATACTGCTTTCATGTCTTGGGTCCCCTCATACCAAAGGTAGTGGCTGCTTTTAGCATTAAAGAAAGAATGTAACATTCTCTTGTCTGCTTTCCTCCAGGACAACAATGAGTAAAGCTAGAACCCAGAAGAGGGCTGTGGTGAAGGACCAGCAGGGAAAACGCATTTACTTGGAGCACCTGGAGGATGTCCCGGAAGCCCTAGACCAGGATGACCTCCGGCACGACCTCCAGCAACTCCTTCGGCATTTCTGCAAGGAGGACTCGAAGCAAGAGGCCCAGTGAGGGGCTGGCTGCCCAATTCTCACACCAGAAACCACACCTTCACTAATATGCAACGTCTCGTTTCATTAGAGGAGTGACCTCACTGCCCTGATTAATGGGATACCCTGACATTTCACTTTTAGCAAACATGCGGCATTTGGTTTGAGTTTTCCCCCATCCTCTTTAACTGTAAGCTAATTTGTGACCAAAGATAGCATCCCTCACTCTGGATGCTGTATCCACTACTCTGTTGTGTCTATGCTGACCTGGGACCTGGCCACCTCCATTGTTCTTCTTGGCTTCTGCACAAGCTCCATGAAAATCCATTCAACGGGAGAACTTCACCTGCAGACCTCTTCAAATGATGACACATAGGAATCCTTCCAAGAGATACCCGTGTACGATGTATATAGCTAATGCTCAGATGAACACTATATTAAAATTAAAACCACTGCCTATCATGACTACACTGGGCATCACGGAGTAAAAGGCCTCTAGAGGAATTGCTGAACCATGGTTCATTAAGATATTGCTAACACAATCGAATGATAATACAGTTCTACCACAAAAGAAGCACTTCAGACCTACCATGTCCTTAGAATTTCCAGAGTAGCCCTGGCTCCTAGTTAAAGATGGGTTCATAACCTTGAAGAACTGTCCTGATGAAGCACTTACTGCTGGTGCTGGCCAGCCACGATTTATGACTCTCCAGCCGTCATCCAGGGCGGGGAGGCGTGGAGCCGAGGCAACGAGATGGAGCAGTGAGGTGTTCAGTTGCCGGCAGCAGCATCCCACAGCTGTCTAGCATCTTCAGGTCCTTTAGATTTGGGACATGTTGGCAGGGTATTTTAAAAAGCTATAACTACTGTAGTTTTCCAGTTTTCATTGCTGCTTTAGCAAACCACGCTGTCTTATTGGTGGTACTTTCTCCTGGCCACTGCACTGTAGATAATTCATCGGAAACAAGATTTGCCCAACACAAATGGTTGAACTCCTTCACCATGTTGAAGTGGTTTCTTCTTTTTTTTTCCTCCAGGTTTATATCTTCTCTAATACCTGCATGTAGCATTTAAGAATCAAACCACACCCCCTCTTCTAATCACATCAGTGGTTTTCATTCTTTTTACCCCCAGCAAGCACTTTTCACTTTTCTGCTAGGTCTTTTTTTTAGCTTGCAGACGAGATTGAGAAATCCTGAAAATTTTGGTTTGGGTTTAAAATTTTTAGTTTATTTATTTGAAATCCAAACTCCCTCGGAAACTCTGAAGTGCATTTGTGCACTTTCCTGTCTGTCTGTTTCAAAGAAGGGACTTTAATCATCTGAGTGATTTCCATGTCCTATTCCTCATTCCTCTAGTGGTTGAAGCTGTGTAGCATTTTAACATATATATATTCACAAATATATTCATATAAACAGTATACATTTTGAATCAGTTATTTGTTAAAGAAAAGTATATTCAATGAAGATGAAATTTAAAAATTTTAAAAACTAGAGTCTATCCTCCAGGGATTGAACATTTTCCAATTCTATCTGGTCTTTTCCTGTTGTGCAAAAATGACTCATTGTTCCGAATGTCAAAAACAAAGATGACAAACAATGGTACTTCATCATTTCAAGTAATGTTGCCAAGAGAGAAAATTTCCTGGGAGGGAGGTTTCCCACAAGCCAAATCTCCTAAACCTCACATGATAGCACTTTTTGGCAATTGGATAGGAAATAAAGCATTCTTTGGCAGCCAAAATGAGGGAGGCCAGTGGTGAAACTTTTTGAGCACACCATGGCCTTCTTGTCCAAACCTTCACTGGAGCTCAAGAAAAGCATTTCTGTTGTGTTATTTGCAGTGCAGATGATGTCTGTGTAACAACATAATGGTTATTCACTTTTTTTTTTTTCTTTTTGGTTTTGATTTTTGCTGTGTAATCAAAAAACTTGAATACTGTGAGAAGAAGTGAATTTTCAGTTGATGAATCAGCATCTTGTTCCCATGGTGATAACACTAATTGAATATATCTTTGAGGGCATGTATTAGTTAACGGAAAAAATACAACACTAACAATACATAGCTGCAATGTGTACAATGGCTGATTTAATTAAATAAAATGTACAAGGTTAAATGTGGCAACAGTGATTTGTTCTTCTTTATCACTCATCTTTGATCCCAGGAGGTTACAGATTAATATTAAAGAGATGAAATAGATGTGAAGCCTGAAGGAAGACACGATTTGTCTTGTTTGGGAACTGAATATTCTTCATGCCCAATGCTGTTAAGCACTGGGAGAAACAGACTGTATTCTGTCCTGAAAGAATTTTTATTGTTATGCAAAAGGAGAAAAACTGATTTATTTTTAGTTTTGGGATCACGAGTAAATGAGAAATGGGAATTTGGGGGCCTGGAAGAGATGAGAAGAAGGGCCATGATTCACTTCTGTGCGGTCATGTTGCTCAGAGAATGCCTTCTGCCTTTGGGAGCAGCATTTAGCTCTGGGGCTTTACTCGTCTCTCATCGTCGGAGAGTTAGAAATGAAATGGATCCTTTAACGCAAATAAAGAACAGGGCAGAGATGTGCAAAACAAATCAGTTGTGTTTGGAGAGTCTCTTTGGTTTTGCTTTTGGAAGAAACCCTTTAGTGCTGCTATAATATTTTTACTGCAAAAACAACAGAAAGACACAGCTTAAGAATTGAGTCATTTTATTTATTTATTGTATGCTTTTTTTTGTTGAAGTGTAATTGCTTAACAATGTTCTGTTACTTTCTGCCCTATGGTGAAGTGAATCAGCTCTGTGTATACATGTATCCTTTCCTTCTTGCACCTCCTTCCCACCATCCCCCACCCCTAGTCCTCGCCATCTAGGTCATCACAGAGCACCGAGCCGAGCTTCCTACACATTAAAGCAGGTTCCCACCAGCTACCTAGCTTACACGTGGTAGTGTATGTAAGTCAGTCCTAGCCTCCCGATTTGTCCCACCCTCCCCTTCCGCTAACCCCATGTCCACATGTTCATTCTCTGCATCAGTGGCTCCATTCCTACCCTGGAAATGGGTTCATTCCAGCTAGTTAAATCCTGTGCTCATCTTTATTTTGTATAAGTCTCAGTGCCCTACACGACTGAGCGACTTGACTTTCACTTTCACTTTCATGCATTGGAGAAGGAAATGGCAACCCACTCCAGTGTTCTTGCCTGGAGAATCCCAGAGACAGCGGGCCCCCATTGATGGGGTCGCACAAAGTCGGACATGACTGAAGCGACTTAGCAGCAGCAGCAGCATTTCTATAGTTTCCACATGCATGCGTTAATATACAATGTTTGTTTTTCTCTTTCTGACTAACTTCACTCTAGGTCCATGCACTTCTCTACAAATGACCCAGTTTCATTCCTTCTGGTCGAGTAATATTTCATTGTATATATGTACTATGTCTTCCTTATCCATTCACCTGTCCTTAGATGTTTAGATTGTTTCCGTGTCCTGGCTATTGTAAATAGTGTTGCAGTGACATTGGGGTTACATGTGTCTTTTTGGATTATGCCCCAAAAGTATATATGCTCAGTATATATGCCCAGTAGGGGGATTGCCAGGTCTTGTGGTAGTTTTATTTTTAGTTTTTAAAAGAAGCTCCATACTGTTTTCCACAGTGGCTTTATCAATATACATTCCCACCAGTAGTGCAAGTTCAGTTCAGTTCAGTTGCCAAGTCGAGTCTGACTCTTTGTGACCCCATGGACTGCAGCATGCCAGGCTTCCCTGTCCATCACCAACTCCTGGAGTCATGTCTATCAAGTCAGTGATGCCATCCAACCATCTCACTCTCTGTCATGCCCAGCATCAGGGTCTTTTCTAGTGAGTCAGCTGCTCTGCCTTTTCGAAATACAGCTTGAACAGCTGGAAGGTCTCTGTTCATGTACTGTTGAAGTCTAGCTTGGAGAATTTTGAGCTTTTCATAGTACAAGAGGGTTCCCTTTTTTCCACATCCTCTCCAGTAATTTATTATTTGTAGATATTTTGATGATAGCCATTCTGACAGGTCTGAGGTGATATCTGTACTTTTGATTTGCGTTTCTCTAATAATCAGTGTTTGTGACCCCATGGACTGCAGCATGCCAGGCTTCCCTGTCCATCACCAACTCCTGGAGTCATGTCTATCAAGTCAGTGATGCCATCCAACCATCTCACTCTCTGTCATGCCCAGCATCAGGGTCTTTTCTAGTGAGTCAGCTGCTCTGCCTTTTCGAAATACAGCTTGAACAGCTGGAAGGTCTCTGTTCATGTACTGTTGAAGTCTAGCTTGGAGAATTTTGAGCTTTTCATAGTACAAGAGGGTTCCCTTTTTTCCACATCCTCTCCAGTAATTTATTATTTGTAGATATTTTGATGATAGCCATTCTGACAGGTCTGAGGTGATATCTGTACTTTTGATTTGCGTTTCTCTAATAATCAGGATCTTGAGCCTCTTTTCATGTGCCTCTTAGCCATCTGTATATCTTCTTTAGAGAGATGTCTGTTTAGATCTTCTCATTTTTTGGTTGGGCTGTTTTTTTTTTTTTTTAATTGAGCTGCATGAGGTGTTTGTATATGTTGGAAATTAACCCTTTGTTAATTGCTTCATTTGCAAGTATTTTCTCCCATTCTGAGGGTTGTTTTTCATTTAGTTATGGTTTCCTTTGCTGTACAAAAGCTTTTAAGTTTAATTAGGTCCCATTTGCTTATTTTTGTGTTTATTTTCATTAGGAGGTTAAAAAAAGATCTTGCTGTTGTTTATGTCAGAGTGTTTTTCCTGTGTTTTCCTCTTAAGAGTTTTATAGTGTTTGGTCTTACATTTAGATCTTTAATCCATTTTGAGTTTATTTGTGTGTGTGGTGGTGTGTAGTGTTCTAATTCATTCTTTTACACATAGCTGTTCAGTTTTCCCAGCACCATTTATTGAAGAGGCTGTCTTTTCTCCATTGTATATCCTTGCCTCCTGTGTCATTGATTAGGTGGCCATAGATGTGTGGGTTTATCTCTAGACTTTCTATCCTGTACCATTGATCTATATTTCTTCTTTTGTGCTGTTACCATACTGTCTTGATTACTGTAGTTTTATAGTATAGTTTGAAGTCAGGGAGCCTGATCCCTCTGTTTTACTTTCTCAAGGTTGCTTTGCCTATTCAAGGTCTTTTGTATTTCCATACAAATTGTAAAATTTTTTATTCTAATTCTGTGAAGAATGTGATTGGTAATTTGATAGAGATTGCTTTGAATTTCTAGATTGCCTTGGGTAATATAATCATTTCACAATAGTGATTCTTCTAATCCAAAAGCATGGTATATTTCTCCATATGTTTGTCATCTTTGATTTCTTTCATCAGTGTTTTACAGTTATCTGAATACAGATTTTTTTGCATCCTGATCTTTTATTGCTAGTATATAGGAATGCAAGAGATTTCTGTGCATTAATTTTGTATCCTGCAACTTTTCCAATTCACTGATTAGCTTTAGTGGTGGCAATTTTCTGGTGGCATCTTTAGGATTTTCTATGTATAGTATCATGTCATTTGCAAATAGTGAGTTTTACTTCTTCTTTTCCAATTTGGATTCCTTTGGTTTCTTTTTTTCTCTGATTGCCATGCATAGGACTTCCAAAACTGTTGAGAAGAGTAGTGAGACTGGACATCCTTGTCTTGTTCCTGGTATTAGAGGAAATGCTTTCAGTTTTTCACCATTGAGAATGATGTTTGCTTTGGGTTTTTTATATATGGCTTTTATTATGGAGGAGTAAGTAGGAGGACATGGAGTTCACATTTCCTCATAACTTAGGGCACCTACCAGATGCTGGTGGGGGACCTTGACACACAAGAGGACAAGAGAGACCCCCAAGTGACCAGGTAGAATGTTGGAGGTGGGAAGGAGTGGGGGATAGGACTGGCACCCCTGAGGGGTGGCTTGGGGAGGAGAGGTGTTCCCACAACTGGAGAGGCCCCTCACTGCAAGGGGATCAATTGGGGATGGAGAGAGACCCTTCAGGATTCAGAAAATCAAGGAAATGCTGCTAGTGTTTCCCCTATCTGCTCAGGCCCTGGGGAGCCTGCTAGGGTCCTAAGTCCCCCCCCCACCTCCCAGGCCCTGAGCCTAGACCCCCCCCCCTCCCTACACCCCACCCTCACAGCCAAGGCCTTTTCTGGTCCTCTTTTTTTTTTTTTTCCTCTTTCCTATTGTGGTTCTGTTTTACCTTCCAGTTATATTTTCACTTCTATTTTTCCTAATGTATCTGTTAGCTTTATAATTTTAGTTTTTATTCTTTGTTATTGTTTTGCTCCCTTTTGTTTGGCACACTGTGCAGCTTGCAGAAATCTTGGTTCATGGCCCCTGAGCTCCTGTGGTGGGAGCACTGAGTACAAGCTGCTGGACTGACAGAGACCCTCAGACCCCAGGGAATATTAACTGGGGTGAAGTCTTCTGAGGGTCCTCATTTTGGCACCAAGCACAGCTCTGCCCAGCTGCCCCAGACTCCAGTGCTGGAGGCCTCAGGCCAAATATCCAGTAAGACAGGAACACACACACACACAAATGAGACGACAAAAAAAACATGTTACAGATGAAGGAGCAAGGTAAAAACCTAAGATCTATTTAAATCTCACCTAGTATGAGAGAGAAAGCTCACTGGAGCTGGCTTATCTGCCTGGTTGATTTGCAAGATCTTCCAAAATTGAAGTACCAATTATACTTGAAGTATTTCAAAGAAAAAAGAATCAACATGAAAAGAATTTTTTCCTAAGTGGGAGTGGCTGTGTGACCATCCCATTGATTTCATGTGTTATGCTTTCTATTGACAGGAACTCTGAGCTCCCATTTCCTTGAGCTTGATTAGGAGATTAAAGCATCAGAGAATGTTCAATGTCTTCCCATGTTTATGTGGTTTGCAACCCCAAATAAAAAATGAGCAGTGATTCATATCACATTTTATGGAAAAATATTTAAAACGTGCAGTTGAGGGGAAGCCCCTAGACTGAGGGAAGATTATGCGCATCGCATGAGTGACTTGAACTAACCATGGAGGGGTGCAGGTCACCTGTGCGCACATTGAAACAGACTTGGATTTAAACTTGAGTTGCCCTTGTCATTTATGCCACCATGGACGTTCTGGGTGTGGCAAGTAGATAATAAACAGATAAATAGAAGCTAAACAAATATTTAATGAGAACCAAAATCATTACAAGATTTTCTTGATTCACAGAGTAAAGATGGTAAAAAAGGCCGTTGGAAAGTCTGTCTTCAGTCATCACGCCCTGTTGAAAAACTACACTGTCCTTCCTTCAGTTAAGGTATGATTTTTATTTCCGATCTAATTAAAACTAGAATTACAATCTTAGAATGAATCACCTATGTAAATATGTAATACAACTTTTTCTCACTCAACAGAGTATTTAAGAAAATAGTTTAAAGACCTTAAGAAAAACCTGCATTCCCATCCAATTCCTGCACACAAGTTAAACTATTCTTTCTTTATTATTATATTCAGACTTCCGGGAAAAAAAGAAGTACTCTCTTGTTTTGAATTACTCCATGGTATTAATATACATCAATATATTGATCAATATACTTTATACGTCAATACACATCAGCATACTTTGGGCTCAGCTGTTCTGTATAGTAGCCAGAGAACTGACAGTGGTATTTGTAGTAGTTCAACAGATCTCTTCAATCACTGGAAATGTTCAGCTGATACATCCTTGAAATGTCTCTGTGAAGCAAAGGTTAAATAGATGACACAAAGGTTTAACAGATGATCATGAATAAGACTGGACTGGAATCAGCCTAGCTATGTCAATATTTATGTGACTTTGTGAATAGGTTTACCCACTTGAACACAATTCCCTTAGGAAAATAAGAGATAATCAGTTATCCCTCATTATCCTCCAGGAATGGTTCCAGAAGCCCCCCATGGACATCAAAATTTTGTATAAAATTGCCTGATAGAGTCAGCCCTCCAAACCCATGGGTTCTGCATCCAGGGATTCAGTAGGCTACAAACTGACCCATAGTTGGCTGAATCCGAAAATGGAGAACCCACATAAGGAGGGCTGACTGTACTTGCCTCAGAATCCTCTCACCTTACCGGACGCAGGGAAGGACAGCAAGTCCTGCCCCACTCGTCACCTTTAATCCAGAAATGCCGCCATGTCCCATGTGTCCTTGGAGGCCATTAGGATGGACCCATGTCTGTGACCTTCCACCTCTGTGGGAAGGAGTGAGCCTCTGATTTGGAACTGAAGGTGGGAGCCCTCTAGGTTAGCAAATAAGTTTAGCCACTTCCTCCCAGAGACTCACAGCACATGCTTGTCAATTAAGCGTTTGATTTACTTCCCTTCTAAGGAAGGATTCTTCAGGATCTCTTTTCTTCTCATCAGGTCCTTAGAGCACAGTTCTAGTTTCCAATCATTTTTCAAACTTCCCACACATATTCTATTGGGGGTTTTCTTTCTTTCCTTTTTTTTTCCACTTTTAAAATTGCAGAATTGGATAAACCACCCAAACTCTCCTAGGTCCACTTAGTTGCTATAGAGAGAAGTGCTGGCAGGGGCCTGGGCTGGACTGCAGGCGGGTCTGAACACAACAGCTGTCTTTGTGGTTGTGCAGAAACAATTGAATTGTAACGTCAGCATGATATCCTCATCCTGCCAGTTTTTTCCGGGCGTTCAACTCAGACCTCCTTTAAGCCACGATGTCGGCAGGGTTGACATGACTCTAGTGTAGCAGCAACTTCTGCATGAGTCGGCCTTGTGTGCATTTTCTGAGTGACTCCCAAATATTTGATACCTTAGAGAACCACCTCCCCAACCACAATCTGTCACTCAGAGCGTCAGAGGGACAGTTTGGAACATCGCTTGTTCCAGAGATGTGGTTACTGTTTAGACTGGTGTGTTCGTTTCCTGGGACTGTGGTAAAAGAACACCAGATATTAGAGGGCTTGAAAAACAGACGAGTTTTCTGGCAGCTCTGGAGGGCGGGAATCAGGTCAAGATGTCAGCAGACTAGTTTCTCTTCTCTTTCTCTTTGCCACCTTCTCACTATGTCCTCATATTTTCTTTCTTTTGTGTGTAGGTAGCCTGGTGTCTCTTTGTGTGTCCAAATGTCATTTATGTCACCAGTCAGATTCAGCTGGGCCAACTATAGTGGTCTCATTTTAAGCAAGTCACCTGTTTAAAGGCCCTATTTCCAACTACAGTTACATTTTAAAGTACTGGAGCTTAATGTTTAATCCAATGTGAATTTTGGGGGCATACAATTCCAATCGCAACAATTGTATTTAGTCTACTTTAGAAGTACAAACATCTACTTCTGCTTTATTGACTCCCCTAAAGCCTTTGACCAACCTAGATAGCACATTCAAAAGCAGAGATATTACTTTGCCGACTAAGGTCTGTCTAGTCAAGGCTATGGTTTTTCCTGTGGTCATGTATGGATATGAGAGTTGGACTGTGAAGAAGGCTGAGCGCCAAAGTATTGATGCTTTTGAACTGTGGTGTTGGAGAAGACTCTTGAGAGTCCCTTGGACTGGACGGAGATCCACCAGTCCATTCTGAAGGAGATCAGTCCTGGGATTTCTTTGGAAGGAATGATGCTAAAGCTGAAACTCCAGTACTTTGGCCACCTCATGCGAAGAGTTGACTCATTGGAAAAGACTGTGATGCTGGGAGGGATTGGGGGCAAGAGGAGAAGGGGACAACAGAGGATGAGATGGCTGGATGGCGTCACTGACTCCATGAGTGTGGGTCTGAGTGAACTCCGGGAGTTGGTGATGGAGAGGGAGGCCTGGCGTGCTGCGATTCATGGGGTCACAGAGTCGGACACTACTGAGCGACTGAACTGAACTGAACTGAAAGCCTTTGACTGTGTGGATCACAACGTACTATGCAAAATTCTGAAAGAGATGGGAATACCAGACCACTTACCTGCCTCCTGAGAAATCTATATGCAGGTCAAGAAGAAACAGTTAGAACTGGACCTGGAACAACAGACTGGTTCCGAATTGGAAATACATCAAGGCTGTGTATTGTCACCCTGCTCATTTAACTTATATGCAGAAAACATCATGTGAAATGCTGGCTGGATGAAGCACAAGCTGGAATCAAGATTGCCAGGAGAAATATTAATAACCTCAGATACACAGATGATACTACCCCTATTGCAGAAAGTGAAGAAGAACTAAAGAACCTCTTGATGAAAGTGAAAGAGGAGAATGAAAAAGCTGGCTTAAAACTCAATATTCAGAAAACGAAGATCATGGCATCTGGTCCCATCACTTCATGGCAAATAGATGGGGGAAAAATGGAAACAGTGACAGACTTTATATTCTTGGGCTCCAAAATCACTGCAGATGGTGAGTGTAGCCATGAAATTAAAAGACACTTGTGCCTTAGAAGCTATGACCAACCTAGATAGCATATTGAAAAGCAGAGACATTACTTTGCCAACAAAGGTCCATCTAGTCAAGGCTATGGTTTTCCCAGCAGTCATGTACAGATGTGAAAGTTGGACCATAAAGAAAGCTGAGCACCGAAGAATCGATGCTTTTGAACTGTGGTGTTGGGAAGACTTGAGAGTCCCTTGGACTGCAAGGAGATCCAACCAGTCAATCCTAAAGAAATCAGTCCTGAATATTCACTGGAAGGCCTGATGCTAAAGCTGAAACTCCAATATTTGGGCCACCTGATGTGAAGAACTGACTCATTGGAAAAGACCCTGATGCTGAAGACAGGAGGAGAAGGTGATGACAGAGGATAAGACAGTTAGATGGCATCACTGATTCAATGGACATGAGTTTGAGCAAGCTCCAGGAGTTGGTGATAGACAGGGAGGCCTGGTGTGCTGCAGTCCATGGAGTTGCAAAGAGTTGGACACGACTGAGTGACTGAACTGAACTGAAAGTCCATTGGGTATTTTTAGTAGGAAAGGGTTTAATGCAGGGAATTAGTTACTTATACAAATGTTGGAAGGCAGTGAAGTTGATGCTACTTTAAAGAAACTTGTAGGTGCAGAAATCAGAACTTCAGCCACTGATAGGTTTAGCTCTTTGCAGCAACAAGTGTGGGCTGCTTAAGAGAAGGCCTGGACGTGAGTGCAGAAAACCCTTCCTCTGTCTTCTGCCAAAGCCCAGCTTCTCCTTGACAAGTAAACTTTTTCCTTTTCTTTCCTTTTCAGACATCACATGAACACGTATCATTGGCAGAATCTATCACACAACACCACTAGAAAGGGGGTGCCAGGAAATAGAGTTCTGAGGATCTTCCCCCAGCCTGAAAGGAAGACTGTAGAGTGGAAATGATGCTGAATTAGCAACAACCAGAGGGGCTGAGCCACAGAATAATCGTCTTCCTCCATCCACTCATTCTTGCATTCAAGCCCTATTCTGTTCCAGGCATTTTGCTAAGTCCTCACGGTAGATGCAGGCCAAGACAATCATGAGCTTTTCCATTGACAGTCACCATTGAAAGTCGCTTTGAAACTTCTTTAATCTCTAGCGAAACCTTTGAAGTAGATACGGCTGAGAAAACTGAGGGGCAGGGAGGCTGGGTAATTCACTCAAGACCAGGCAGTTAAAAAACAGCAAAGTGGGATATAAATCCAAGCAATGACTCCAACAGTAACCATCCTCCATCTTCAAAAGACACAGTCTCTACCCGTTGAGTTTGTAATCTTGCAGTAGAGACATATGGAATCACTAATTTGACAAATAATTAAAAATTAATTTTCTTCTAGAGAAATATCTTGTTCCTTGTTTATAAGGAAATCAGCCCTGTTCAGTATCATCATTTCTGCTATTCTGCAAAGTCTGCTTCTTTCTCTTAAAGCCTACTTTCTCTTTCTCATCTGCTTCACACTCAGCTGATGACCTTGACTCTGGTGTAAAAGAAAGTAGATGTTAATGGGCACTCATTACTTCAATTCTGTAATAGGATTCTACAGAGAAACAGAAACTATAAGATGTATGCACAAATAGAAACTAATTATAATGAATTGGCACGTATGACTTTAGAAGCTGAGAAGTCTCACAGTCTGCAGTCAGCAAGCTGAGATCCAGGACGGTGTATTTCTAGTCCAAGAGCCAACAGGCTCCAAATTGAAGAGGCAATGTTTCAGTCCCAAGTCTGAAGGCAGGAAAAGACCAATGTCCCAACTCAAGGCAGTCAGGCAGCAGACAGTCTCTCCTACTCAACGCAGAGTCAGCCTTTGTATTCTGGGCTGGCCTCCAACTGCGTGGGTGAGGCCCACCCACACTGGAGAGGGCAGTTTGCTTTACCCAAATTGATGACCAATTCAAAGGTTAATCACATCCGAAAGGACTCTCACAGACACTCAGAACAATGCTTGACCAGGTATCTACCACCCAGGACCCGGTCAGGTTGACAAAAAGTTAACCATCACAAACACTTTTCCCATTCCTACCTCCCAAATTACTCGTGTTCACTTGCACACGGGCCCTCACTGACCTCCCCAGCCATGCTCTCCACTTGCTCTGTCCAAGCAGAGGCACACACTCAGGTGTTTCCCAGTTTCTGAAAGTCATCCTCCAACGCTGGCAACCAGTTCTCTTTCTCCCTTTCCCCACATATGCTTCCCTAGTTTCCTCTTTCCTATCCTCAAGTCTGGCTTCAAATAAAAATCTACAAACAATGTGTGAGAAAGTATGTGATGTGTCTAAGCAGAGGTCATAGGAAAACTGAAAGCCTCAAACTAGGGGACATGACTCTTCCGCCTAGAACTGCCAGATAGGAAAACAATGTGTGGATTATCCGGGCAAAGAATAGAGCTAGTAAAAAAAAATTAAAATAAAAAAGAAAGAAAAGAGCTAGTTAGGCCTGTTGCCACATGTTATATATATTGAGATAAATATAAACCTTCAAGAGCCAACTTATTAATTACAATAGAAAACAGTAAAAATACAAAATATATCTGAGCTATGTTTTGAAACAATAATACAGAATTACCACTAACATAAATAAGAGGTCAAAGAAAAAGCAGAAATGCGCAATGTTAAGAAAGAATGGATGAATGTGATACTGTGATTTATAGTAAGAAATACGTTTGATCTTCATCTGTTTCTGGCACAGAGCTCCCCAAACCTTGGGAATTTCCTGAAGAACAAGAGCAACAGGAGCATCTTTTGTTATAATATTTGGTCTCAGTTCTTCATATGGCTTCAGAGCCATAAACATGAAATGGATGTCTTGTTATTCTTAACAAGCCCTTTCCACCACACCTGAGTTTAGATTAATGAGGTGACTTTTGCAAAGTACCTAAGGATGGGGCTGGTTGTCAGGGGAACCAACCATTGCTTAGGTGCTAAGTCATGTCTGACTCTTTTGCAACCCCGTGGACTGTAGCCCACCAGGCTGCTCTGTCCATGGGTTGAGTAGAGAGGTGGAATATTCAGTCCCACCCTAGGATTTCCAGGGAGAAGCGAGGGGCTGGAGGCTAAATAAGTTATCAACAGCCAGTGATTTAGTCACTCATGCCTGTGTAGTGAAGCCTCCATAAAAAGCCAGTTCAGTTCAGTTTAGTTCAGTCGCTCAGTCATGTCCGACTCTTCGCGACCCCATGAATCGCAGCACGTCAGGCCTCCCTGTCCATCACCAACTCCCGGAGTTCACTCAGANCAAGGGAAGAATACTGAAGTGGTTTGCCATTCCCTTCTCCAGTGGACCACATTCTGTCAGACCTCTCCACCATGACCCGCCCATCTTGTGTTGCCCCGCGAGCATGGCTTGGTTTCATTGAGTGGTCCTAGTGGGTTTGGAGAGTTTCTTGGTGGGTGAATGAACCCCGGCAGATGTGGGGAGAGTGGGCACCAGGAAGAGAGGGCGTGGAGGCTCTGTGTCCCTTCCCACACCTCGCCCCATGCTGGTCTATCCTCTGGTGGTGCCTGAGTTGTGTCCTTTTATAATAAATCAGTGGCCGAGAAAGTAAAATGTTTATCTGAGTTCTGTAAGCCACTCTGGCAACTTAATCGAACACAACAAGGGGCTTGTTGGAGCCTCTGTAGCTGGTTGGTCAGAAGCAGAGGGAACAACTTGAGCTTTGGACTGGTGTCTGCTGTGGGGGCAGAGAGGGTGGGTGTATGGGAGAGAACAGTCTCGTAAGTCAGAGACCTCAGCCTGTGGGGTCTGATAGGGTCTCTGGGTAGGAATAGTGTCAGAATTGACCCCATCCAACTGATGTTGGCGGATTGCACCCTAAGTGTGGGGAATCCCTCCAACACACACACACACACACGAATTGGGAACACAGTCCCTTTAGGAAGAAATATTATTTCCCAGGGAGGAAATAATGATTAAAAAAAAAAAAGTACCTAATTTTGTGAAAGTAAATGTAGAAACCTGAATAAAAGAGATGATTGTGTTTGAAAATTGACTGCAGAAGAGACAGTAAAGGTAAACCCCAAAGGGATGGTTCATTTTATCTGTCGATTTGCCTGTGCTAATGGGTGCTCAGAGAGCTGCTGCAGCATGAGAGCTGGGTGTCTGCGCAGCTGTTGTTAGTGGAGCATTTGGTGGGTAGACTAAGTGGCATTTCTAAGGAGACCCTGCCTCACCCGCGCAGGTGAGTATGATCCGTTCCATTAAGGTTTGAACAGAACGAAAGGCAGAGAAAGGGTGAGTTTGCTTTAGCGGGGCGTTTGTCTTCTGCTCTTAGATGTCAGTACTCCTGGCTCTGGGGCTTTGGGACTTGGGCCATATCTTACACAATGGAACCCCCGATTCTTGGGCCTTTGGGTTTGGACTGGAGCCCTACTGCTGGCTTCCAAGGGCTTCCAGCTTGCAGACAGCAGACCTCAGCCTCCATAACCGGGTAAGTCAGTTCCTCACAGTAAATCTTGTTCTGTCGCGGAGGTATCGGACGCAAGAGGATGGTCACGTCCCAGGTCTCAGGTGAGTCCCCGGGTGGGCCGCCCAGTGAGGGACTTTTGCAAGACTGAATTCAAGAGAGAGTGGAAGCAGGTCTGTGCAGAGGAATAGACATTCCATAGATAGAATGAGGTCCAAGTCAGAAGGCAAGAGTGGCCCGGGATAAGGGGCAGTTAGTTGTAATGGGCTGGGTAATTTCATAGGCTAGAAAGTGGGAGGATTATTCCAGTTATTTTGGGGAAGCAGAGAGGATTTCCAAGAATTGGGCCACCACCTACTTCATGGCTTTTTTATGGTCAGCCTGGGAGCTGTCATGGCACCTGTGGGTGTGTCATTTACAGGCTAACTAATGTGTTACAATGAGCATACAGTGAGACTCAAGATACACTGGGAGCTGAGTTTTTCGCCATCTTGAATCCAGTTGGTTCTAACCAGTTTATGGCGTATCTGCCACGGCTGTCATCTGTTTAAAGGTTGTACCCTGCCCCCTTCCCTCCTGTCTCATTTCTATTTATATATACCCAATTGGTTCTGTTTCTCAGGAGAACACTGATTAACACACCCAATAATCATGAAAGAAATCAAGAAAATAGCCAAAGATTTGACCCAGCAAGAAAGCTTTAGATCATTGTGCTGTTCCCAATGGATTATACTACGTTTTCAGTAAGCAGATAATTCCAATACCGTTTAACTGCCACGGGGCCCTGGGAGAAAAGAAAATTCCCCATTACTATTATTTTCTTTTTTTTAACAAAGCACGTATATCTTTGGACAAAATGCAACCAAAAAAAAAAAATCCAAAATAACAACAAACCTCATAGACCAGTTTTACTAAGGTGTAACTATGCAAAAATCACAAAATAACGAACATAATTTGGCACACACTTTTTAAAATAATGAACTGTGACCAAGTAGCTTCATTCCAAGACAAAAGTGGCTCATCGCAAGTAGCTCTTAATATATTGCTCATGTTCTATGTGCTCAGCCATGTCTAACTCTCTGTGGTCCCATGGACCGCAGCCCACCAGGCTTCTCCGTTAATGAATTTCCGGGCAAGAATGCTGGAGTGGATTGCAATTTCCTACTCCAAGAGATCTTCCCGACCCAGGGATTGAACTCATCTCTCCTGCATTGACAGGCAGATTCTTTACCACTAGGGCGACCCCTGGGAAGAACTAACTTATTGGGAAAGACCCTGAAGCTGGGGAAGATTGAAGGCAAAGGAGAGTGGGATAGAAAAGGATAAGATGGTTGGATAGCACTGCTGACTCAATGGACCTGAGTTTGAGCAAACTCTGGGAGATAGTGAAGGACGGGGAAGCCTGGCACGCTGCAGTCACAGGGGTCAGATATGACCTAGAAACTGAACAACAATAAACAGTGCTTCCCAAGTGGTGAAGTGCTCCTCCTGAGAGTTCTGAGGTCAAGGGCAGGCTGTATAGAGCATTACTGGAGGCAAACCAGGAGAAGGGCATGACTGGCCAGGAGGTCGAGGATTTCCTTATGTGGCTATTAGGTGCCGTTTTCTAGAGTCAGGTGAGCCACTTGAAGCCAAGTTGGAGGGTCGTGATTGGTAGCCATTCCCTTCTCCAGGGGCATCTTCCCAACCCAGGGATCGAACCCACATCTCCTGCATTGGCAGGCAGATTCTTTACCACGAAGCCACCTGAGGAGCCCCTGCAAGCAAACCAAAGCTAACTTTGAGGGTTGTATTGGTATCTTGGCTTTACTTGACAGTAAGGTGTTTCCTGGAAGTGTGGACTGACTGAGATTTGCAACATGGCTCAGACCACTGGGGTAGCCTCCGCTCTGTGGGTCCCAGTGTACAGATTTCCTTTATTACCAATGAAAGCATTATTTTCTCTTTTCTTCCCCTCAACCCCCAAGGCTTTTTTAATGAGATTTTTTTTTAATTGACCTGTTGTTGGTGTACAATACTATATACATTTCAGGTGTACGATATAGTGATTCACAATTTTAAAGGTTATATTCCATTTTAGTTATTATAAAATAATTGCATTAGTCTCCATGCTGTACAATATATTCTTGTAACTTAACTTTTTTTAAAATTTATTTTGGGCTGTGTTCAGTCTTTGATGCTGTGGGGCTTTTCTTGGGTTGTGGCAAGTGGGGGCTACTCTCTAGTTGCCCTGGGTAGGATTCTCATTGCAGTGGCTCCTTTGTTGCCGAGTATGAGCTCTGGGGTACTTGGGCTCAGCACTTGTGGCACGTGGGCCCAGCACTTGTAGCACGTGGGCCCAGCACTTGTGGCACGTGGGCCCAGCACTTGTAGCACGTGGGCCCAGCACTTGTGGCACGTGGGCTCTAGAGCACAAGCTCAGTGGTTGTGGTGCTCAGGCTTGGCTGCTCTGTGGCATGTGGGATCTTCCCAGATCAGGGATTGAACCCATGTCTCCTACATTGACAGGCAGATTCTTTACCACTGAGCCACTAGGGAAGACCTATAGTTTAATTAAGACCTTAAGACCTATAGGCTTATACCTAATAGTTGTACCTCTTAATCCCCTACCCCATCTTGTCCCTCCTCCCTTCCCTCTCCCCCCCATAACAGTTTGTTCTCTGTGATCTGCTTCTATTTCGTTTTATTCACTACTGTGTATTTTTTTACATACAAGTGATATCATGCAGTCTTTATGGCACGTGGGCTCTAGAGCACAAGCTCAGTGGTTGTGGTGCTCAGGCTTGGCTGCTCTGTGGCATGTGGGATCTTCCCAGATCAGGGATTGAACCCATGTCTCCTACATTGACAGGCAGATTCTTTACCACTGAGCCACTAGGGAAGACCTATAGTTTAATTAAGACCTTAAGACCTATAGGCTTATACCTAATAGTTGTACCTCTTAATCCCCTACCCCATCTTGTCCCTCCTCCCTTCCCTCTCCCCCCCATAACAGTTTGTTCTCTGTGATCTGCTTCTATTTCGTTTTATTCACTACTGTGTATTTTTTTACATACAAGTGATATCATGCAGTCTTTGTCTTTCTCTGTCAGACTTATTTCACTCAGCTTAATACCCTCCAAGTGTATCCATGTTGCTGCTACTGCTAAGTTGCTGCAGTCGTGTCCGACTCTGTGCGACCCCATAGATGGCAGCCCACCAGGCTCCCCCGTCCCTGAGATTCTCCAGGCAAGAACACTGGAGTGGGGTGCCATTTCCTTCTCCAATGCAAGAAAGTGAAAAGTGAAAGCAAAGTCGCTCAGTCGTGTCCAACCCTCAGCAACCCCATGGACTGCAGCCTACCAGGGTCCTCCATCCATGGGATTTTCAAGGCAAGAGTACTGGAGTGGGGTGCCATTGCCTTCTCTGATCCATGTTGCTGCAAATGACAAAATTTCATTGAAAATACATTTTTCATTTGTATCCAAGCTTGTCTCTCTGTAAGATGTTGTCATGTATGGAATATTTATGAATCCTCACATGTAAAAGTTTCAAAATTCATTCATTAAGTTATTTAAAGCATAAGAACAGAAAAAACGTGCAGCAAACTTTGTTACGTATATAATGCAAACAGAAAGAACTCACTTATAAGATGTTCTTCACAAATGATGCTGCAATTTTAAGCAAAATTTGTGCCTCATAGAAAATAACTTTTATTTCATTGCACACAAGCTGATTTTTTAAAAAAACATAGAGCACAAAGGAGAGGACAAACCATAATTCATCTTGTTTAATGTTGAACACTGGGAATATTACTATTTTAAAACTGAACAAGACAAAAAAGTCCATTATTTCCATCACTTCTTGATCAATTCTGGGTAGTATTAATGCAAATTCAAATGAAAAACAAAGAAATTAAAGCATAAAAATTGGAAAAGAAAAAAAATACCAACTTATGCAGATAATATATTTGTGAAACCAGAAAAGCAGAGAGAAACTGAAAGAAAAATTAGTCAACAATTTTGTCACTTTTTTCAAAATTAATATTAAAAAGTCCATTACTTTCTTTAACATAGAAAATCTACAGATTAAAAATGAAAATGAAAGAAATAGTATTTAATTTATAATAGTAACAAAAATGATTAAAATGCCTAATTATAAATTTAACAAGAAATCTACAGAACCTATTAAAAGTGTTTTAAAGGCTTTACTTAAATAATTGGATAAATATATACTGTCTTGTATGTAATTATAAAATATTGTGAAGGTGTCAGTTTTCCATTAATTTGTCTCCTAATATTATTACAATAAAATTTCTTGTAGAATTTTATTTTGAGTTTGTATGACAAAAATCAAGCATATGAAATTAACCAAGAGGATTCTAGGGGTTAAAAAAAAGAAATGTCTATAACAAGGTAGACCTACTAGATACTAGAATGTATTTTAATACATTCTAAAATACTTTAATATTTCTTTTTAGAAGTGGTGATAGTCTCCTACTTCTAAAATAGTTTGTTATTAGTGTAGCAAGTGACAGCAAGAGCAATGAAATAGCGTGGGGGATCCAGAAAGAGAAATTGATCCCCCCCCAAAATTGAAATTTTGTATATGATCAATGTTGCCTTTCAAATCAGCCAGAAAAGAGTAGATTATTCTATATAGTGTTATGTCAAATGACTCATTATTTAGGGGAGGAAAAAGCTAAATTCCTATTTGTTTGCTTCACAAAAACAAATTAGAGATAGCTCAATTATTTAAATGCCAAAAAAATTGTAAAGAAATCATAAAAATAATAAAGTGATAGCAAAAAAAAGAAAAAAATCACCTTAAATAAAAAAGATCTCTGTAGACAAGAAAAGACTCAGAAGCCTAGGTGAAACAAAACCCGTACATTTGTATAAATATCTAAACTTTCTATGCAGGAAAAATATTATAAGCAAAATTAAAAGATAGATGGAAAAGTGTGAATTCACTCAATGTATAAACAGACCACACATATCAACACCCTAATATGAAAAGAGAAAAGAATATGGAGAGACTTCACACAGGGACAGGAAAAAATTCAAATAACTTGTTTACCTGAGAAAAAAGCCCCATCTGGCCTACAATTAGACCTCATAAATTAAAACAATAAGATGTTATTTTTAAGCCAATTTGGACACACTTAGAATTTTCACTGGGCTTCCCTGGTGGCTCAGATAGTAAAGAATCTGCCTGCAATTCAGGAGACCTAGGTTCGATCCCTGGGTAGGGAAGATCCCCTGGAGGAGGGCATGGCAACCCACTCCAGTATTCTTGCCTGGAGAATCCCCATGGACAGAGGGTCTGGTGGGGTCCATGGGGGTCACAAAGAGTCAGACATGACTGAGCAAACAACCACAGCACAGAATTTTCATTAAGACCTAGTATTAGCCTAGGTCTTAAGACCTAAAATTAGACCTAGTATTCCAAGTGCGGAAACATGGGGCTCTTATATGCCAGTGGAAATGAAAAATAAATTATAAAGAAATGCCTTTCAGGATTAAATATGTACAAATCCTTTGACTCAACAGTGTTACCTTAAGGGATTTATTGATGGTCTCCTTGGGAAAGGAAAATACTATACTTAAAAAAAAAAAAAAAAACAGGAGACAAATTTTATATCCATAAAAGGATACATCTATCTCTGCTTTATTGACTATGCCAAAGCCTTTGACTGTGTGGATCACAATAAACTCTGGAAAATTCTGGAAGAGATGGGAATACCAGACCACCTAACCTGCCTCTTGAGAAATCTGTATGCAGGTCAGGAAGCAACAGTTAGAACTGGACATGGAACAACAGACTGGTTCCAAATAGGAAAAGGAGTACGTCAAGGCTGTATATTGTCACCCTGCTTATTTAACTTATATGNAGAGATGGGAATACCAGACCACCTAACCTGCCTCTTGAGAAATCTGTATGCAGGTCAGGAAGCAACAGTTAGAACTGGACATGGAACAACAGACTGGTTCCAAATAGCAAAAGGAGTACGTCAAGGCTGTATATTGTCACCCTGCTTATTTAACTTATATGCAGAGTACATCATGAGAAACGCTGGGCTGGAAGAAACACAGCTGGAATCAAGATTGCTGGGAGAAATATCAATAACCTCAGATATGCAGATGATACCACCCTTATGGCAGAAAGTGAAGAGGAACTAAAAAGCCTCTTGATGAAAGTGAAAGAGGAGAGTGAAAAAGTTGTCTTAAAGTTCAACATTCAGAAAACGAAGATCATGGCATCTAGTCCCATCACTTCATGGGAAATAGATGGGGAAACAGTAGAAACAGTGTCAGACTTTATTTTTTTGGGCTCCCAAATCACTGCAGATGGTGATTGCAGCCATGAAATTAAAAGACGCTTACTCCTTGGAAGAAAAGTTATGACCAACCTAGATAGTATATTCAAAAGCAGAGACATTACTTTGCCAACTAAGGTCCGTCTAGTCAAGGCTATGGTTTTTCCTGTGGTCATGTATGGATGTGAGATTTGGACTGTGAAGAAGGTCGAGCATCAAAGAATTGATGCTTTTGAACTGTGGTGTTGGAGAAGGCTCTTGAGAGTCCCTTGGACTGGACGGAGATCCAACCAGTCCATTCTGAAGGAGATCAGCCCTGGGATTTCTTTGGAAGGAATGATGCTAAAGCTGAAGCTCCAGTACTTTGGCTACCTCATGTGAAGAGTTGACTCATTTGAAAAGAGCCTGATGCTGGGAGGGATTGGGGGCAGGAGGAGAAGGGGATGACCAGGGATGAGATGGATGGATGGCATCACGGACTCGATGGACGTGAGTCTGAGTGAACTCCGGGAGTTGGTGATGGACAGGGAGGCCTGGTGTGCTGGAGTTCATGGGGTCGCAAAGAGTCGGACACGACTGAGCGACTGAACTGAACTGAATTGAACTGAATAGGATACATATTGGAAGAGTATGTAGCTGTTATCTTGAAGTGTGTCTTTCATGAGTAAGTCAAGTTCCCAGAGGAAGGGGAATGTTAATAGTATGCCCACATCTGTGTAGAGTTAATTTATCTGTGTCGGTGTGAGTGGATGAATCTACTGGCAGTATTTTCCCAGGCTGTATGCACAGGAGACTACCCGAGCTTCTGGCTGTGTTTAACTTTTCTTCTTTTTCTAAAAGCCACATGCTATTTGAGAGAGAACATCCAGTCACTGTACAGGGAATTAAGCCCACGTAGAAATAGACAGGCTTCCCTTGTGGCTCAGCTGGTAAAGAATCTGCCTGCAATGCGGGAGACCAGGATTTGATCCCTGGGTTGGGAAGATCCCCTGGAGAAGGGAAAGACTACCCACTCCAGTATTCTGGCCTGGAGAATTCAATGGACTGTATAGTCCATGGGATTGCAAAGAGTCAGACACAACTGAGCAACTTGCATTTACTTACTTGTGTGTGTTAAACACATTTTTGACTTACAATCTTTTCAACTAACGATGGGTTTGTCAGCAGGTAACCCCATTGTAAGCTGAGGGAAATCTGTATACAAAAGAGGAATAATCTTTTATGTGTGTGGAAGAATTTTAACTACTTGTAAACATAATAAAACAGCTAGTAATTTTAACTTTCATTTTATTATAGAGACCATGTATAGAAACTTTAGTCCATGCTTGTGGAGCTTTCTACAAAAAAGTTCTTGCTATAGGGTCAACCTTGAACAACAAGGTTTGAACTACGTGGGTTCACTTACTACAGATTCTTCTCATTAGGAACACTGCAGTGTGGCATGATTCTTGGTGGAGAACCTTGGATTTGGAACTGCAGATGGTGAAGACCAGCTACAATATATCCCTGAGTTTTCAACTGCTTTTAAAGTTGGCACCCCTAACAACTGCTCTCTCATATTCAAAGGTCAACTGTACTGTCGTTGGACTTCCCAGGTGGCGCTAGTGGTAAAGAACCTGATTGCCAATGCAGGAGACATAAGTGATGAGAGTTCGATCCCTGGGTCGGAAAGATCCTTGGGAGCAGAAAATGGCAACCCACTGTAGTATTCTTGCTTGGAAAATTCTATGGACAGAGGAACCTGGCGGCCTGCAGTCCACGGGGTTACTAAGAGTCGGACATGACTGAAGCGACTTAGCACCACTATCCTTAACACAAGATTCTTATCTATTAGTGTCCATAAGGGCGTCCCTAGTGGCTCAGCTGGTAAAGAATCTGCCTGCAGTGCATGAGACCCCAGTTAGATTCTTGGGTTGGGAAGATCCCTTCGAGAAGGGATAGGCTACCGGCTCCAGTATTCTTGGACTTCTTGGTGCCTTAGACAGTGAAGAATCCGCCTGCAATGAGGGAGACCCAATGGTTGGGAAGATCCCCTGGAGGAGGGCATGGCAACCCACTCCAGTATTCTTGCCTGGAGAATCCCCATGGACAGAGAGGGTCCATGGGGTCGCAAAGAGTCGGACACGACTGAGCAACCAAGCAAAGCACATTGTACCTAAGAAAAATTCCCTAAAGTGCCACAAGAGGGCAACAGAGGATCAGTCATTTCCCCGACTGCGCCAGGTGGCGGCTGCCACAATAGAGTGGAAATCTCCCAGCTCAGGAGCTGTGCGACTGGAAAAGTTCCCGAACTTTTCTAGTCTCAGTTTTACCAGGAAAATGGGGAGGGGCTGTGAAATAAGACCTCTGCCAGCTCTAACAGGACGTTATTGTAACTCGCAGTTAGATTCACTTAGTGACGTAGCAACTGTTAGAATTTAACCTTGTTAAACTTTACCCATTAAATAAACCCGATTTAAGCTAAAGTCTATGTAGATACTATTCTATTCCTTTGGGGCGGGGGAGGGGGGGAGCCAACAGTTATTGAGAGCATTTTATGAGCCAGATACTGTCCTAAGCCCTTTGCTGGAACACAGTCTTCCATTTACTGCTACACAAGTACTCCCATTTTGCAGAAGAGAAAGTTGAGGTATAAAGAAGTGAGGTAACTTGCTCAAAGTCTCTCAGCCAGGAGGGGTAGGGCTGGGGTGTGAGTGCTCTGATGCCAGGGGAAGTATTGATCATCACTGCTCCATCACACAGGGAACCTGTGCAATGAAAGGCAAACCCAAATGTCTAATAAAATATTATTAATTGCATCTGGCTGGCAATTCATAGTTTTGTCTTTACAGAAAATGACTTTCTTGGGAGCTTTCCTCAGGCACATAACCATGCAACTGCTATCTTACCTTGCTATCTGAGCTCTGTTTTGCTACCAGAAGAGCACTGTAATCTGTCCATTGCCACGGCTGTTGGTCTCTGAACCAATCTTTCCCCACCCTACTCTCCACAGCGTTGGCAATGTCCCTGTATGGCTTTTCTTAGCCCAACTTAAACTGTTTCCCCCAAATGCATTCCATATCTCTTCCTTCCCACACTTAAGGCCAAAATGTTTACCTGCTAATCCTGGGTGGGTGGAGAGGAGCCCTTGAGGGATGTAAAAGCATGACCAGGGAGGTGGGTGCAGGTGAGCCCTCTGCAGGGAATACGAATAGTTTTCATGACAGAGAAAGCTAGTTTTGGGGAACAATGAGAAGTAAATCTGAAAAGGTCTTTTTAAAAAATTAGATTACAGAAAGCAAGAGTTAGGGTTGCCAAACTGGTTTCTCAAGCCCAGCCTGTCCTGGGATGGAGAGATGGCCAAGTACCTATAGTTCCTGCCTTCTGGGCTCACAAAGGCTCCAGGCTCTGAGTCAGCAGAAAAGGACCCTTTAGCATCTGAGCACATACACATGGGTACACAGTCTTGCTCACACTTGCAGGCTCTCACACTTACACACATACCTCACGCACTCATGAGGAATGGCAAGATGGACAGTAGTCATCTGTGAGTACAAAAATTAATTTTTTTCTTTCTGCTTTTCTGTGCTTTTTAACTTTTCTGCCTTGAAAATATATTTCACAAGTAACAAAATATTAAATATTGTAAAATGTAAGAAAATAAAGGCAAAATTAATTCTATATAATTCACTCAAATTTGGCAAAACTCCTCTGGGAAAGAATATTTCCTCTTGTATGTTTAATGAGCCATTAGATTCATTTCTATTTGTGAAACTTTATAGTTACATTCTTTATCTTGAAGAAATCCTTTTGTAATACAAAGTAGTGTACAAAGCTGTGAAATACTTATATATTTTAAGTTATTACACCTTTAAAAAGACTTTACAATGGTGCTGATTTCACATTTGGTTGAAAATTCAGCTTGGGGCTTTGTAATGCATTAGAAATGAGTGTGGCTCATAAACATTTATTTAGAAAATCTGATTGAATCATGATTGCTCTTTTCCTTCGAACAGTCACAACAGGAGCCTAGAATCACTCACATGACGTCAGCAGAACTTCATCCCCACCCCTGCTTATCTCCACACGGACTGGGGTTTCTGAACATCCCCTCATGCGGGCTGCACACGTCACAGGCAGCCCCCAAGTCATCACCAGTGAAACTCACAGGTGATCTTGGATTTGGCCAACAACAAGCTCAACAAACCATTCACAAAGGATATTGGAATTTCCACTTTCAAAATGAATTTTTGGAAACAGTTCACGTATAAGGAAGTGGATATTCTTCGTTGATTATCCACCCTGCTGCTCGCAGTGAGTCACATCCCCTCTCCTCTGAGTTCTCAACCAGGTGGGAGAAGCTGGGGAGTGAAGATCAGCTTCACTTTGGCAGTAAGATAGGGTAGAAGCAGGCAGGGGGTGTGGCCAAAATTGGGCTCCTTTGCTCTGTTCCACTTTTCCTTACGATTGTTCCACCCAGTGTGAACGAGTGGATGGAGAGACTTTGCCCGCCCTTTTCATGTGGTGGCAGCATTCCTGATCCAAACTGGGGTCCCCTCACCCCTCCCAGGAAAGCCAATCTACTGGCATTGGGTTGTGGTGAAGGAGAGTGTGGTGCTTATTGTAGGGAGCCATACAAGGAGCAAGGCAACTCATGTGTAAAAGGCCTGAGCTCCCCGATGGCTCTCAGTAAAGACAGGGTAAGGGAGATGGTGGTGTGGTGTGTGATGAGGTCATGGACTTTCTCCTGATTGGCTGGTGGTGAAGTGACCAGGGGTCAACATCTTCAGTCTTCCGGTTCCAACTGGTCCGGGGTCTGTCTGTGCATTTGTAGTCAGCATGCAGTTAGCTTCTCCTACCTGGTGAGGGTTTCAGAATCTGCAAAAGAGCTCAACGATAGGACTCAGAATATTATCTATCACCCTGGAGGAGGAACGAAAGGTCCTCGACTTTGTTTAGGGACTAACCTATTAGTATTTTGTCTTCTTCACTATTTTCCTTTGTTTCTGGATTTTCTCACTTCTCTGGTTAAATTTATTCTTTGGAACTCGGGAAAGGCCTGAAAATGAAAGTGTTAGTCACTCAGTCATGTCTGACTTTTTGAGACCCCCTGTGGACTGTAGCCCACCAGGCTCCTTTGTCCATGGAATTCTGCAGGCAAGAATACTGGAGTGGGGTGTTATTTCCTTCTCCAGGGGACCTTTCTGGCCTGGGATCAAACCCAGGTCTCCTGCATTGTAGGCAAATGCCGTCTTGAGTCACCAGGGGGCCCTGAAGCAGGGAAGGCCTAGAAGGGTAGAATTTGGCTACAGACAAGAAGCAGATAGAGAACGTGGGTGCAGTGAAGTCTGACCTGGGAAGGCCCAGTAGGGTCCCGCTTGGTTACAGCAAGTTGTGTCCTGCAGGAGAACATGTGTCCTGCAACCTTTCAGGACCCACCAAACCAAGGTGAGAGGAAAAGCAATCATTTTCTTCAAAAGCTGTTCATCACAGGGAATAGAGCTGCCTCATTAACAATATGAGGAATGTGGTAAATGTCATGCTTATGACTGAACATGTCTGATTTCTTTTTTCCTGTTCCTAAAAACATAGGACTCTGTATATGAAATGGGGTTTTATCAGTGGATTGCCTCATGCAATGTCCGTGGTGTTTGTTTCAATTGCACTTACTTAGGATTTTATATATTTCCTTCCTTTGGATTAAATAAATGGATTTAATGATCATTAAAGTGAAGAGGGTGAATCATGAAGAGTTTTAAAATAAGGGTTCAGTTTCAGGAAGAGCTAACAGCAATGTTTATCAGGCTTCCTGTTTGGCTTAGGAATGAATGGAGTAAACATGGCCTCATGTCCTCCCCTATCAGGGAGAAATCTGTTAACTGAACTCTTCCTGAAACAGCCTATGAGTCTTGCAACAAATGGAAGCTGATGAATAGAGGTTTTATTTGTTTCTGGCCTTGATTCCTCAATAACAGTCCAAGATTTTAGGCAGAGAACTGAGGTTTGGTGTGGATCCAGGGTTTTGTGTTAGGAGCCAATATGAATCATGAGCCAAGAGCTGAGGAAAGGTCAGATGCCTTGATCAGGGAGGAAGCCTGGGGGTAGAGACAAGGAAAAAGGCTCTGTCCAGCCTCTGTGTCCACAATGGCCCAGATCCTCCCTTCCCCTCAGCTCCTGCACTAGTGGAGGCCGACCTTGTCCTTCTGAACTGCAGTCTCCCAGAACACAGACAGACGTTACATCCTCATCTTAAAGGACAAAGAGGAACATCAACACCCTCAGTTCAGTTTAGTCACTCAGTCATGTCTGACTCTGCAACACCATGAACCACAGCATGCCAGGCCTCCCTGTTCATCACCAACTCCCGGAGTTTACCCAAACTCATGTCCATTGAGTCGGTGATGCCATTCAACCATCTCATCCTCTGTCATCCTCTCTCCTTCCACATTTAGTCTTTCCAAGCATCAGGGTTTTTTCCCAATGATTCAGCTCTTTGCATCAGATGGCCTAAGTATTGGAGTTTCAGCTTCAACATCAGTCCTTCCAATGAACACTCAGGACTGATTTCCTTTAGGATGGACTGATTGGATCTTTTTGCAGTCCAAGGGACTCTCAAGAGTCTTCTCCAACACCACAGTACAAAAGCATCAATTCTTCTGTGCTCAGCTTTCTTTATAGTCCAACTCTCGCATCCATACATGATTACTGGAAAAACCATAGCCTTGACTAGATGGACCTTTGTTGGCAAAGTAATGTCTCTGCTTTTTAATATGCTGTCTAGTTTTGTCATAGCTTTTCTTCCAAGGCACAAGCGTCTTTTAATATTTTCCCAATGATTCAGCTCTTTGCATCAGATGGCCTAAGTATTGGAGTTTCAGCTTCAACATCAGTCCTTCCAATGAACACTCAGGACTGATTTCCTTTAGGATGGACTGATTGGATCTTTTTGCAGTCAAGGGACTCTCAAGAGTCTTCTCCAACACCACAGTACAAAAGCATCAATTCTTCTGTGCTCAGCTTTCTTTATAGTCCAACTCTCGCATCCATACATGATTACTGGAAAAACCATAGCCTTGACTAGATGGACCTTTGTTGGCAAAGTAATGTCTCTGCTTTTTAATATGCTGTCTAGTTTTGTCATAGCTTTTCTTCCAAGGCACAAGCGTCTTTTAATTTCATGGCTGCAGTCACCATCTGCAGTGATTTTGAAGCCCAAAAAATAAAGTCAGCCACTGTTGCCACTGTTTCCCCATCTATTTCCCATGAAGTGATGAGACTGGATGCCATGAACTTCATTTCCTGAATGTTGAGTTTTAAGCCAACTTTTTCACTCTCCTCTTTCATTTTCATCAAGAGGCTCTTTAGTTCCTCTTCAATTTCTGCCATAAGGGTGGTATCATCTGCATATCTGAGGTTACTGATATTTCTCCCGGCAATCTTGATTCCATCTTGTACGTCTTCCAGCCCAGCATTTCTCATGATGTGCTCTGCATGGAAGTTAAATAAGCAGGGTGACAATATACAGCCTTGACATATTCTTTTTGCTATTTGGAACCAGTCTGTTTTTCCATGTCCAGTTTTAACTGTTGCTTCCTGACCTGCATACAGATTTCTCAGGAGGCAGGTCAGGTGGTCTGGTATTCTCATCTCTTTCAGAATTTTCCACAGTTTGTTGTGATCCACACAGTCAAGACTTTGGCATAGTCAATAAAGCAGAAGTACATGTTTTTCTGGAACTTTCTTTTTTGATGATCCAGCAGATGTTGGCAATTTGATCTCTGGTTTGCCTTTTCTAAAACCAGCTTGAACATCTGGAAGTTCACAGTTCATGTATTGTTGAAGCCTGGCTTGGAGGATTTTGAGCATTACTTTACTAGTGTGAGATGAGTGCAATTGTGCAGTAGTTTGAGCATTCTTTGGCATTGCCTTTCTTTGAGATTGTAATGAAAACTGACCTTTTCCAACAAACACTGAATCCTAGCACACAGTATGTATTCGATAAATGCTCTTCTACTAAATTGAAGTAGTTTGAAAATGGCTGTTTGTGTCAGGAGGACCCTTGTCTGATTCACTGCTGACTAGCACATGAACTATTATACAATTATATATATATATAAATATATATATATAATTTGATATATAGAGATGTATAATATATATGTGTGTGTATATATATATATATATATATATATATATGAGATAGATGGTGAAAAAGGAGATTGAGATGGTAAAATAAACACAAGCCCGGTCTTTACTCCTTAAGACTGCTGAAAGCAGAGTTGATGAGTTGCAGCTACAATGCACTTAGAACTGTTGCTAATCATTCTTTGTCTCCTCCTGGTCTCATAAGCACAGATATTTGAGAGATGTCTGTGGTATTATGTAACACTCTGACTTATCACATATTCATATTAAGAGTTCAGTATTTTTTTTCCTCTGTGTAACACTGTGCTCCTGTGATTTATAGTGAGAAATATGTATTTGGTTAGCAGCGGAGCCAAAATGAGTTCAGTAGATCAACGCTTCTTTTGGAAGCAGGCACCTTTATGAAAGATATCAGTCATCACGTTGTCCAAGGGGATCCTCAGCCATGGTGACCTTGAATAGGAGATGTGAGCTCCACCTTACCCTGTAGAAATCCCAGCCATAAGAATCTGAGGTCTGTTAATCCCAGCAGGGGGAAGCAGCTCTTTGGGACCTTGCATGTACATTAGCTGCCACATGGTGGGTGCTCAGTCAATAGAGAAGAACTCCTTTACACATGCCCCAGAGAACAGCAGATAGCTGGTTTTCTGAGCAAGGCTGGGAGAAAAGCCATTCCTCCAATAAACCACAGAGAGGATGGGATTTGGTCTTAATCAATCCATCACATCGTAAGAGCGAGTCCATCCTAAGTTGGGAAAGACTTAAAGGTCATGCTCACTTGCTCTCTTGGCGTCCTGATCTCTCCTCCCTTCCTAAATGTGTTCCTGCCTTTTTATGTCCCCTTCTCTGTGATCATGTCATAATCACTTTTCAGGAAATTTCTGATTCACTCATCTCACTAAGGAGAAAATAACTAAGAAAGCATTTATTTTATATATCTCGGGTGTATTTGTCTTTTATTGGGGTTGGACAATGGAATAAACTGCAATCCAAAGTCTGTTTCTGGCAGTGGAACTGAAGGTAGTGTATGAATTGGGACCAGCTAAACCCCAATGGACATGATCAAATACAACAGAATTTTTCACAGCCGGTTCACACAGCAGTTCAGTGTGGATGCGAGTGGATAGCTTTCCTTCACATGGTGATTCAGAGACCCACACGTTGGGCTAAAGAAGGAATTCATAGGGCCTGGACTCCATCTTAGGCCTGTTCATGCTGATCATGCTCGGCCACCTTTCCAGTGGACTCTGAACTCTGTGTTTAGTGCCTATGAAAACAACAACAGAAAGATAAGACCTTCTCCAGACAGGGGAACCTTGAAGATAGTATCTAGGTTACTTATCGCCTAAGAGAAAACATGGAACAACAGACTGGTTTCAAATAGGAAAAGGAGTCTGTCAAGGCTGTATATTGTCACCCTGCTTATTTAACTTCTATGCAGCGTACATCATGAGAAACGCTGGACTGGAAGAAACACAAGCTGGAATCAAGATTGCCAGGAGAAATATCAATAACCTCAGATATGTAGATGACACCACTCTTATGGAAGAAAGTGAAGAAGAACTAAAAAGCCTCTTGATGAAAGTGAAAGTGGAGAGTGAAAAAGTTGGCTTAAAGCTCAACATTCAGAAAACAAAGATCATGGCATCCAGTCCCATCACTTCATGGGAAATAGATGGGGAAACAGTGGAAATAGTGTCAGACTTTATTTTTGGGGGCTCCAAAATCACTGCAGATGGTGACTGCAGCCATGAAATTAAAAGACGCTTACTCCTGGGAAGAAAAGTTATGACCAACCTAGATAGCATATTGAAAAGCAGAGACATTATTTTGCCTACTAAGGTCTGTCTAGTCAAGGCTGTGGTTTTTCCAGTGTCATGTATGGATGTGAGAGTTGGACTGTGAAGAAGGCAGAGCGTCAAAGAATTGATGCTTTTGTACTGTGGTGTTGGAGAAGACTCTTGAGAGTCCCTTGGACTGCAAGGAGATCCAACCAGGCCATTCTGAGGGAGATCGGCCCTGGGATTTCTTTGGAAGGAATGATGCTAAAGCTGAAACTCCAGTACTTTCGTCACCTCATGAGAAGAGTTGACTCATTGGAAAAGACCCTGATGCTGGGAGGGATTGGGGGCAGGAGGAGAAGGGGACGACCAAGGATGAGATGGCTGGATGGCATCACGGACTCAATGGACGTGAGTCTGTGTGAATTCCGGGAGTTGGTGATGGACAGGGAGGCCTGGCGTGCTGCGATTCATGGGATCGCAAAGAGTTGGACACGACTGAGTGACTGAACTGAATTGAACTGAAGAGAAAACATACACTAATCACCCCTTCCTCCAGACAGGCCATAACTTTTTCTGTATCAATCAGAGTGTAACCTCAGGTTCATTGATTATTGACTAATTGTTTGACTGTTTGAGTACATGAGCACATAGCACATGAATGATGGGGTTATTGGGATTGTATTTTCCTTGGTTTATGTAAGTCTCAAGGAATTTGGAGTGGTGGATTCAGACACATACACATGGGGTATAAAAGATTTTCACAAATGCTGGTTGGGGTCCTTGGCTAAGAGGAGACTCTGCCTTGGGCCCGCCGGTGTAATAAACTGCACTCCACTATCTGCATTGTCCTTCTGAGTGAGTTTGTTTCCCGGAATGCATGGCTACAACAGGGCCCTACCAGTACACTTGGCCAGCAGTGGAAGGGAAAGAGGGTGGATGCCCTGCTGCTCTGAAAAGTCTGGCCCATTAGAGTCTTGTCACCTGGGAAGAAAAGCGAGGATGGATTTGGGCAGGTGACCAACAGTCTCAGCCAAAGTCCCAGAGCGGGGAGCTCTGTTGCTCTCGAGAGTGTAGACATGAGTCATCACCTAAACTGGAGCCTCTTGCTGGTGCGTGCTGAAATTCCCAGGATTTTCTGGGCACATTCACTTAGCGTCATTTAAACCTTTGTAGTTGTCCTTAGGTTTGTAACAGTAGACAGGTACAACACGGACCTGTGTGTTAGTGCCCGTGGGGCCCAGAGCTGTTCACGTTTCCTCCACTGCTCCCAGCAGATCCTGAATTCAAAGAGTGAATCCCATGAACCCCTTGACTGCATGGGGCTCCTGCCCACTAACTCAGGGCCTTTGCTTGTTCAGGACCAGCCTGACCCCAGATTTCTCCGCTTTTGTCTGTTTCTTCTCTTTTCAACTATTTCTTCTCAACTACTTTACTGCTAATTAGCACCTGAACCAAATGCTGAAGAGGCGCTGGAGATGGTGAAGTAAACAAGCCTGTTAATTACTTCTTAAATCTGGTGAAAATGGTTGACCAGTTGCAGCTGAAATGCAGTTAGAACTGTGGATGAACCATCCTTTATCGCCTCCCGGTTTCCTACATGCGTATTCCTAAGAGGCGTCAGTGATATTATTTAACGCTCTAAATGTATCACATACTCATGGGAAGAAGAGTTTAATGCATTTTTCTCACATCGTGATATTGTGATTTAAAATAAGTATATTTTAGATCTTGGTCCCCTTTTTTTGCTCAGAGCTCCTAAAACCATTATAATTTCCTAAAGGATGAGAAGAATACAATATCTTTTATTATGTTAATAAGCTGACCTTTGGAAAGTGTTTGTGTTAAGGGCTGGTTGCCAGGTGGAGCCAATGAAATAATTAGGTTAGAACTTTCAGTCCCACTCACTACCTTCCAGGGAGGAAAGAAAGGCAGGGGGTTGCATCAATCATCATTGGCCAATGGGCCCGTCAATCATGCCTACATACTATCACTGCCGTAAAAGCCCCAAAAGGGCTGGATGAACTTCCTGGCTGGTGCAAGGTACCTGGAGGGGTTGTAGAACCCTGCCTTATGAGTCTTCTATGTGGGTGTTCACCTGTATCCTTGCTCGCATCCTGTAAGAAGGCCCAGTAAAGTAAGTAGGTCTTTCTGTGAATTCTGTGTGCTGCTTTGGCAAACTAAATTCAAGGATGGAATCTTTGGAAGCTCTATTGTTAGTAGGTGAGAAGCACAGGTGACATCTGTGTTTGCAGATAGCATCCCAGTGAGGGGCAGCAGTCTGGCGGGACTGAGCCCCGACTCTGTGGAATCTGATGCTGTACTAGAGTAGATAGTGTCAGAGTTGAATTAAACTGTAGGACACCCAGCTGGGCTGGAGAAATGGGTGGTGTAGGGAAAACTCCAAGATATTTGGTGACTAGAAGTGTCAGAAGTGAAGGGTGGTTTTTTTGTTGTTGAGTAGTAAAGGAGATACACAGGAAAGAAAAACACAAGAGAAAGAGGCATAGGAAGAAAAGACTCCCCCACCCCCACCCCCATGCTGTAGGAAAGAACTCTAGGTTTTTCTTAAAGTTATAGCAAGAAATCATTGTAACAAAATCATAAGTGAGGTGCGGCTACTCCCTGTGCAAAAGTCAGTAAAGAGGCCAAGCTGGTGGAAAGGGAAACATGCTTTATTTTGGATGCTGGCAACCTGTTGGGGTCGTGGGCCCGTTGGGCCCGTCCAGAGGCCAACTCCTTCCCATTAACAATCAGTGGGTAAGAGCTTTTATAGACAGGGTGTGGGAGAGGGGGGCTGCATGCAGAAAGAGCCCAGACAGCTCTGAGCGTCATCTTGAAATTGGTCACCTGTGGTCTGACCAGCACCATGATTAAATATTGTTCATTTTCAGGTCCAGGGACAGTTTGGCCCCATTTCTTTGAGGCCAAGTCTCAGAATCATGGCAGCTCACGTCATGGCTACAGTTTGGTCATCATGTCGTTAACTTCGTCCACCTGCTGGGGTTTCAGTATCTGTAAGACCGCTCAGAGGACGTGGCTCAGTTTTATCTGTAGACCTTGTGCTTCCTGTGTGCTCAGTCACTTCAGCTCAGTCGTGTCCGACTCTTTGCGACCCCATGAATCTCAGCACGCCCCGTCTTGCTGTCCATCACCAACTCTGGCGTTCACTCAGACTCACGTCCATGGAGTCAGTGATGCCATCCAGCCATCTCATCCTCTGTCGTCCCTTTCTCCTCCTGCCCCCAATCCCTCCCAGCATCACAGTCTTTTCCAATGAGTCAACTCTTCACATGAGGTGGCCATAAGTATTGGAGTTTCAGCTTCAGCATCATTCCTTCCAAAGAAATCCCAGGGCCGATCTCCCTCAGAATGGCCTGGTTGGATCTCCTTGCAGTCCAAGGGACTCTCAAGAGTCTTCTCCAACACCACAGTTCAAAAGCATCAATTCTTTGACGCTCTGCCTTCTTCACAGTCCAACTCTCACATCCATTCTTGAGCACTGGAAAAACCATAGCCTTGACTAGATGGACCTTTGTTGGCAAAGTAATATCTCCACTTTTCAATACACTATCTAGGTTGGTCATAACTTTTCTTCCAAGGAGTAAGCGTCTTTTAATTTCATGGCTGCAGTCACCATCTGCAGTGATTTTGGAGCCCAAAAATATAGTCTGACACCGTTTCCCCATCTATTTCCCATGAAGTGATGGGACCAGATGCCATGATCTTAGTTTTCTGAATGTTGAGCTTTAAGCTAACTTTTTCACTCTCTCCTTTCACTTTCAACAAGAGGCTTTTTAGTTCCTCTTCACTTTCTGCCATAAGGTTGGTGTCATCTATATATCTGAGGTTATTGATATTTCTCCTAGCAGTCTTGATTCCAGCTTGTGCTTCTTCCAGCCCAGCGTTTCTCAGGATGTACTCTACATGTATGTTAAATAAGTAGGGTGACAATATACAGCCTTGATGTACTCCTTTTGCTATTTGGAACCAGTCTGTTGTTCCATGTCCAGTTCTAACTGTTGCTTCCTGACCTGCATACAGGTTTCTCAAGAGGCAGGTAGGTGGTCTGGTATTCCCATCTCTTTCAGAATTTTCCACAGTTTATTGTGACCCACACAGTCAAGGCTTTGGTGTAGTCAATAAAGCAGAAATAGATGTTTTTCTGGAACTTTCTCGCTTTTTGATGATCCAGTGGATGCGGGCAATTTGATATCTGGTTCCCCTGCCTTTTCTAAAACCAGCTTGAACGTCTGGAAGTTCACAGTTCACGTATTGCTGAAGGCTGGCTTGGAGAATTTTGAACATTATTTTACTAGCATGTGAGATGAGTGCAATTGTGTGGTAGTTTGAGCATTCTTTGGCATTGCTTTTCTTTGGATTGGAATGAAAACTGACCTTTTCCAGTCCTGTGGCCACTGCTGAGTTTTCCAAATTTGCTGGCATATTGAGTGCAACACTTTAACAGCATCATCTTCCAGGATTTGAAATAGCTCAACTGGAATTCCATCATTTCCACTAGCTTTGTTTGTAGTGCTGCTTTCTAAGACCCACTTGACTTCACATTCCAAGATGTCTGGCTCTAGATAAGTGATCACACCATCGTGATTATCTGGATTGTGGAAGATCTTTTCTGTACAGTTCTTCTGTGTATTCTTTCCACCTCGTCTTAATATCGTCTGCTTCTGTTGCTGCTGCTGTTGCTGCTGCTGCTAAGTCACTTCAGTCGTGTCCGACTCTGTGTGACCCCATAGATGGCAGCCCACCAGGCTTTGCCGTCCCTGGGATTCTCCAAGCAAGAACACTGGAGTGGGTTGCCATTTCCTTCTCCAACGCGTGAAAGTGAAGTTGCTCAGTCGTGTCTGACTCTTAGCCACCCCATGGACTGCAGCATACCAGGCTCCTCTGTCCATGGGATTTCCCAGGCAAGAGTACTGGAGTGGGGTGCCATTGCCTTCTCTGCTGTTTATTTTAGGTCCATACTATTTCTGTCCTTTATCAAGCCCATCTTTGCATGAAATGTTCCCTTGGTATCTCTAATTTTCTTGAAGAGATCTCTAGTCTTTCCCATTCTGTTGTTTTCCTTCAGTTGTGAACAATTCTTTGTGACCTCATGGGTTGTAGCCCACCCAGCTCCTCTGTCCATAGGATTTCCCAGGCAGGAAATACTGGATTTGGTTGCCATTTCCTCCTCTAGGGAATCTCCTGATCCTGAGACTAAATCCACATCTCCTGCATTGAAGGCAATTTTTTTTTTTTTTTTAACCCCCAAGCCAACCAGGGAAGACTGTAGCCTTTGAGAAGGAACTAAAGCTCCTTGACTACACTTAATGACTAAATTATTATTATTTGGTTTCCTTTGACTGTTTTGTTTCTGCATTTTCTCACTTCTCCAATAAAATCTATTCTTTGGCAAAATTTTTCTCACAGACAAAAGGCAGGCTGAGGACCTGAAGGCCAAGGACCATAGGGTCCCACTCCATTTCAGTTAACAGTAAATGTTTATGGAGAAATTCTGTGTCCAGCATGGTCTTAACTATTTTATGTACATGGTTTCATTTAATTCTCACTACAACCCTAAGTGGTAGATACTTTTACTGCCAAATCATACGCACCTAATAAGAGGCAGCGCTATATGATTCAGGAGCCCAAGAGCTGAACTTGGTATTATTTACCCTCCATACTCTAATAGGTCTTCCCTGGTGGTTTAGTGGTAAAAAGTCTACCCACAATGCAGGAGGCACTGGTTCGATCCCTGAATTAGAAAGATCCCCTGGAAAAAGGAATGGCAACTCACTCCAGTATTCTTGCCTGGAAAATCCTGTGGACAGAGCAGTTGGGCGGGCTACAGTCCATGAGGTTGCAAGAACTGAACACAACTCAGCCACTAAACCACCATACTCTAATAGGAAACCATGGCATGCTCAATTTTGGGGGGGGGCGGGGAAGTATGGTGAATATGTTTTTCTTTTGAGAAAGTGAATTAATCTGTGAAATTAAAATTTTCTCCACAAAGTGAGAGTGGAATGAAATATCTCCAAGAGCTGAAATCTCCTATTTTCTGTGTTGATAACGCAGCCATTAAAGCAACACTCCCTGGACAGGCTTCATCAAAATAGTGTCTATTATAATAGAGTACAGGCGTACTGAGTTTTACTGCAGTTCAATTCACGGTGCTTTGCAGAAACCATGTTGTTTATAAATCGAAGCTTTGCGGCAATCCTATTCGAACAAGTCTTTTAGAGCCATTTTTCCAATAGCATTTGCTCACTTCCTGTCTCTCTCACATTTTGGTAATGCTTTACACTTTTTTAAAATTACTGTGTTTATTATGGTGATCAGTGATCTTTGTTACTATCTGACTCACTGACGGTTCAGATGATGGTTAGCATTTATTAGTAATAAAGTATTTTTTAAATGAAAGTGTATACCCTGTTTTCTTTTTTAGATGTGATGTAAATATAGCTTTTATAAAAACAAAAATTTTGTGTGACTTGCTTTATTGGGATATTCGCTGTATTTTAGTGGTCTGAATCAAACTACAGTCTCTCCAAGGTATACCCATGTCCTGAAATTTAGACATCCCAGCCTACTATAAGGGGGAGAAAAAAGTTCACAGCAAGTGACAGTGGCAGGCAGAAGGAGGCTGGCACCATGTATGTGCCTATGCCCCACAAAAGACAAAACAGAGAGGGCTGTTGCCAGTTCTGTTCACTGGTCTATCCAGCTTATGAACGAGCTCTCCCGAGAGGTGAGGTGGCAGCTGTGGGCTGCCACTGAGCCTCATACTAAATCCTTTTCTGCTCTTTCTCTCCTGTAACTCAACAGATTGTAAACATTTCTCTAGCAGGCAATGAAGGAAGGCGCGGTGAGTCCAGAGCAGGCAGCCTGGGTCACCTGGGGGCATGCCAATAGCTGTGCCTAATGGCAACATCGGAAAGCCCAATTAGGCTCCAGAAAGTTCCCTTGAGCAATCCCTAACAGGCGTTGACTTCTGTGAGGCAGCCTCAGTGTAGGGCACCTGGCAAAAAGGCTCATTAGCTACAGGAAGTCTCTCTTGCTCTTCAACTGCACCTCCACCTCAGAAACATCAGACTCTTGGCAGGTAGAGCCTGTCAGCAGCTCAGGGAAGTCTTTCCTTTGGTTTCAGTTCATGAGGTTTAGCAGCCTCTTCAGTCACCCATGCAGGAACTGAATACCCACGTAAACCGCAGTCAGCTCATCTGTTTATTCATATAATAATGACCAACACACTATTGTGGAGTTCTGAGCACTGTAGAGCCCTTTTGAGAATTAGCCTCTAAATTCAAATATAGAATTTGTATGTTTTTCTCCCCCACAGAGCTTGCCCTTTCTTCTTTCCTATAACATTTAAAAATTACATTATCACATTTATTATCACTATTTGTTTTAGTTTGTTTGTACTGCAAAGAACTTTTTATGATATATTTTTCCTGAATATATACAGATATTCTTCACCTTATGATGGGGTTATGTCCTCATAAACCTCTTGTAAGTTGAAAGTATCCTAAGTGGAAAATGCATTGAATACACCTAAGCTACCTATACATCATAGCTGAGTCTATGTATGCTCAGAACACTTAGCCTGCAGTTGGGCAAAATCATCTAAGACAAAGCCTATTTTATGATAAAGTGTTGAATATCTTGTGTTATTTGTTGAATACTGTGCTGATAGACACAAAATGTTTGCATGCAGCCAGAATGACTCAGTGTGTTGCTAGTTTACCCTCGTGGTCACGTGGTTGCCTGGAACCCTGCAGCTGCCACCCAGAATCATGAGAGTGTGGTAACACATATTGCTAGCCTGGGAAAGATCCAGATTCAGAACTTAACATACGATTTCTACTGAACACATACAGCTTTCCTACCACCGTAGAGTCTAAGAGTCATTAAATGGAATCATTCTAAGTTAGGGACCGTCTATAAATTCCATTCATAGTAAAGTGACTTCAAAGATGATTGCAAAGCACATTTTCCAATAAACAAGTCTCTCCTTCCATCATACAGTAAGTCTTTATTTCCTGCATATTATATGTCTATATTCTTCTAGATCCTGGGAATATAGCAGTATTTTGGACTGACTGGGCAGGGAAGGTCTCACTAAGGTGACACTTGAGTAAAGATATGAGGACTTCGCTGGCGGCCCAGTAGTAATGAGTCTGCCTGCCAATGCAGGGGACTCCAGTTCAGTACCTGGGTCAGGAAGATCCTTCATGCCACGGGACAAGTAAGCCTTGCATCACAACTGCGAGCCTGTGCTCTGGAGCCACACACTCAAGAGCCTGCACTCAGCAACGAGAGAGAGAAGCCACCACAGGGAGAATCCCGAGCACTGCAATTGGGAGTAGCCCCCTCTTGACCAAATAGAGAACGCGTGTGCAGCATGAAGACCTGGTTCAGCCTAAATAGATAGAGATCTGAAAGATGCAAGAGGGTGTGGTTTACAGCTTGAGGGGAAGAAGGGGTGGCCAGAGAGAAGAGTCAGTGTGGTTGTTTACATGCGTTGAGAAGGGAGACAGTAGTTACATAAGGATTGGCTGTGTTCATGACTGAAACTTGTTGCAGTGGACTGTGAGTTTGTGGCCCCCTCCCGGCCCCCAAACTCATACATTGAAACATCCCAATGTAATGGGTTTTCTAAGAGGTAATTAGGTGATGAGGGTGGAGCCCTACTGAATGGGATTTGTCCCCTTATAAGAAGAGGCTAGAGAGCTCTCTCGCTCTTTACTTCCCTCTCTGGGAAGTTGGCAGATTGTAACCTGGAGGAAGGTTTCTCTGGAACTGCACCATGCTGACACCCTGGTCTCAGGTCTCCAGCCTCAAGAACTGCGAGAAATGAGTTTCTGTTGTTTATAAGCTACCTCAGTTCAGTTCAGTTCAGTCGCTCAGTCGTGTCCAACTCTTTGCGACCCCATGAATCGCAGTACGCCAGGCCTCCCTGTCCATCACCAACTCCCGGAGTTCACTCAGACTCACGTCCATTGAGTCCGTGATGCCATCCAGCCATCTCATCCTTGGTCGTCCCCTTCTCCTGGCCCCAATCCCTCCCAGCATCAGGATCTTTTCCAATGAGTCAACTCTTCACATAAGGTGGCCAAAGTACTGGAGCTTCAGCTTTAGCATCATTCCTTCCAAAGAAATCCCAGGGTTGATCTCCCTCAGAATGGACTGGTTGGATCTCCTTAGATTACGGTAATTTGTTATAGTAGCCTCAAAAGTGCTGAGACACCTATATAATTAACTAATTGGTTTGGAAAGGTAAAATACTGTGAGAAATCTCAGAAGTGTTGGTCTAAAATGGCTATATAAACAGATTTAACTGTTTTATTTCAAGGCTTTGTTAAATTCAGAAAAAAAAATACTATTTTATCAAATAACTGATTTAACTGCATTTCCTTTTGAAGCATTTTTTATGACAAACAACAGAAAAGCTACTCTGTAGAGAGAAAAAGTATAGGTATGAGACAATGATCAATAAATTCAGGTAAAATAAATTAAGAGAGTAAATCTCATGTTGAGTATTCTTCACTTCAGTCACTCAGTCATGTCCAGCTCTTTGCGACCCCATGTACTGCAACATGCCAGGTTTCCCTGTCCACTGTCTCCTAGAGCCTGCTCAAACTCATGTCCATCGAGTCAGTGATACCGTCCAGCCATCTCATCATCTGTCATCCTTTTCTCTTCCTGCCTTCAATCATTCCCAGCATCAGGGTCTTTTCAAATGAGTCAGCTCTTCACACCAGGTGGCCAAAATATTGGAGCTTCAGCTTCAGCATCAGTCCTTCCAATGAATATTTAGGGTTGATTTCCTTTAGGAGTGACTGGTTTGATCTCCTTGAGTCTCCAAGGGACTCTCAAGAATCTCTAGTACCACAGCTCAAAAGCATCAATTCTTTGGTACTTAGCCTTCTTTATGATCCAGCTCACATCTGTACATGACTACTGGAAAAACCATAACTTTGACTATATGGAACTTTGCAAAATGATGTCTCTGCTTTTTAATACACTGTCAAGGTTCACCATAGCTTTTCTTACAAGGAGCAAGCGTCTTTTAATATCATGGCTGCAGTCACCATTTGCAGTGATTTTTAGCCCAAAAATAAAGTCTCTCACTATTTCCATTTTTACCTATTTGCCATAAAGTGATGGGACTGGATGCCATGATCTTAATGTTTTTGTATGTTGAATTTTAAGCCAGCTTTTTCACTTCCTGTTTCACCTTCATCAAGAGGCTCTTTAGTTCTTCTTTGCTTTCTGCCATAAGCATGGTGTCATCTACTATCTGAAGTTATTATATTTCTCCCAGCAGTCTTGATTCCAGCTTGTGCTTCATTCAGCCCAGCATTTCTCATGATGCACTCTGCATATAAGTTAAATAAGCAGGGTGACAATATACAGCCTTGACGTACTCCTTTCCCAATTTTGAACCAGTCTATTGTTACACGTCTGGTTCTAACTGTTGCTTCTTGACCTGTGTACAGGTTTCTCAGGAACCAGGTAAGGTGGTCTGATATTCCTGTCTCTAAGAATTTTCCAGTTTGTTGTGATCCACATAGTCAAAGGCTTTAGCATAGTCAATGAAGCGGGAGTATGTTTTTCTGGAATTTCTTTGCTTTTTCTATGAGCCAACAGATATTGGCAATTTGATCTCTGGTTTGCCCTGTCTCTTCTAACTTCCGCTTGTACATCTGGAAGTTCTTGGTTCATGTATTGTTGAATCCTGTCTTGAAGGATTTGGAGCATTACCTTGCTAGCACATGAAATTAGTGCAATTCTGTTGTGATTTGAACAGTCTTAGGCTTCCCTGGTGGCTCAGTGGTAAAGAACGTGCCTGCAATGCAAGGAAACAGGAGACACTGGTTGGATCCCTGGCTCAGGAAGATCCCCTGGAGGAGGGCACAGCAACCTGCTCCAGTGTTCTTGCCTGGAGAATCCCCATGGACAGAGGAACCTGGCGGGCAACAGTCCATAGAGTAACAAAGAGTTGGACGCGACTGAAGCAACTTAGCAGGCACACTGAATATTCTTTGGCATTGCCCTTCTTTGGGATTGGAATGAAAACTGACCTTTTCCAGTCCTGTGGCCACTGCTGAGTTTTCCAAATTTATCGGCATATTGAGTGCAGTACTTTAACAGCATCATCTTTTAGGATTTGAAATAGCTCAGCTAGAATTATATCACCTCCACTAGCTTTGTTCTTGGTAATGCTTCCTAAGGCCCACTTGACTTCACTGGCTCTAGGAAGGTGACCACACCACTGTGGTTGTCTGGGTCATTAAGACCTTTGTGGTACAGTTCTTCTGTGTATTCTTGCCCCTCTTCTTAATATCTTCTGCTTCTGTTAGGTCTATATTGCTCTGTCCATTATTGTGTCTATCTTTGCATGACATGTTCCCTTGGTATCACTAATTTTCTTGAAGAGATCTCTAGTCTTTCCCATTCTATTGTTTTCCTCTATTTCTCTGCACTGTTCACTTGAGAAGGCTTTCTTATCTCTCTTTGCTCTTCTTTGGAACTCCACATTCAGATGGGTATATCTTTCCTTTTCTTCTTGGCCTTCCTCTTCTCTTCTCAGCTATTTGTAAGGCCTCCTCAGACAACCATTGTGCCTTTTTGCATTTCTTTTTCTTGGGGATGGTCTTGATCACTGCCTCCTGTACAATGTCACGAACCTCTGTCCATAGTTCTTCAGGCATGCTATCAGATCTGATCCCTTGAATCTGTTTGTCACTTCTACTGTATAATCAGAAGGGGTTTAATATAGGTCATACTTGAATGGCCTAGTGGTTTTCCCTACTTTCTTCAATTTAAGTCTGAATTTTGTAATAAGTTCATGATCTGAGCCACAGTCAGCTCCTGGTCTTGTTTTTGGTGATTTTTCAGTTCAGTTGCTCAGTCATGTCCAACTCTTTTCAACCCCATGAATTACAACACGCCAGGCCTCCCTGTCCATCACCAACTCCTGGAGTTCGCTCAAACTCATTTCCATCGAGTTGGTGGTGCCATCCAACCATCTCATCCTCTGTTGTCTCCTTCTCCTGTCCTCAATCTTTCCCAGCATCAAGGTCTTTTCAAATGAGTTAGCTCTTTGTTAATTTTTACCACAGTAAAATAAAATTTTAGAAAATGAATTCAGGTGAAAGTCTTTCTTCAAGAGCAAATTAACCTGACTTCATTTTCCGGCTTCTATTTTTGAGTCAAATAAATCTAATAATTTGAAGGTATTTCATTTTGCAAGGCTGATAGGATCTATATCTCTAAATCTGTTAATGGCTGCGAATATCCCTAAACTGTCTTATGTGTGGAGGCAAGCATTCTAGTCATCCTCCCCATATCTAATAACCACAACCTTGCCTGTTTTCCAATATGAGAAACTATAGGGAAGGAAATGGCAAGAGAGCAAGGGCACTCTAAGCCTTCAGCTGGTTTTGCTCAATGGGGACAATGTCAAAGTCCCAGGAAGAGAAGGTAAGCTCCCTTCATATCTGCCCGGTGTTGCAGAAGGATCCCCACTGTCCTGGGCTTGTGAGGGGCCATCACTCCCTCACCTTCTTAAAAGGACAGTACAGTTTCTGCCCTCAGCACGTGTTCAGGAAACTTTCAGTGTGGACACAATGATTAATTTTGTCTTTGAGTTCAAAGGCTGGTTCTGTCATTTTGAGTGACAGTCCAAAGAGTGCAGGACAAAAAGAAAAAACCCAAAGACTGGGATCCAGGCTCTCTGGCAGGGCAAAGAAGGTTCCAGATAGGGCTGTGCAGTCTGATCAGGCCTGACCTTGTAGGCTGTGCCCCCTGAAGCATCTGAGCATGTAAGGTCACAAAAGGTCATGAGCCACTAGGCATTTAAAATCTCTCATTTAAACAGTGCCAACTTCCAGATAAGAATTTTTATTTTTTATTTTTCTAGCTCCTTTTAAACACAGTCGGTATTTCTTACTGTTTGGGGACAATAAAATTGTAACAACTTCTTCCTTTGTAGAGAGTTAAGAATCTGCCCTGATTTTCAGGGACTTCATGCTCTCCAGCAGTGGTTTTAAATTTTTGTTTTTCTATGTTTGTTTGCTTTTAATCCAAAGTGCGTTATGTGGCTTGTCATCTAAATGGTTCTCTCTATCTGGTGTGTTTTTCTTAACGATCCTCTGTGGCATCCTTTCCATTTCTCACTCCCCAATCACCAGAAGTTAATAACAGTAGAACTCTAAACAAATGAGCCATTATTTCCAAGGGACCGTTTCTGCCAGCATTAGATTATTTTTGTATTGTATGAGATGGTTGCCTAGGAGGCTTTTATTTTCAGTAACCACAGTTTTTGTTGTTTCTTGATTTTATGGATGGTAGAAAACTGTTTTGGATTCTACAAGAAAAATTGTCTTTAAAATCTTCAGCTACATGGCATAAGATTTCCTATAAATTTCTTACTGTGAAGAAAAGAAGAGCCTTTTAATGGACGTAATCACAGGGGCTTTAATACAAAGCTTGTAGTGGAGAGAAATTCAGTAAGCTAAATCCTATATCTTAGAGCCCCTTTAAGCTCAGTGGATGAACTAACTATAATACTATGATTTCAGCCTGTAGACAGTAATTTTTCCAGACTGTTTATTCACTTGAGAAAGTCTCTAATGATGGAAAATGACTCTTAACTGATGAGGTAACTATTTTTTGTGGATCAAAAATGGTAGAAAGGCAGCAGTTTTACAGGTCCGATGTTATAGAAGACTTAAAATGATAGTTTTTTTTTTTTTTTTTTTTAAGGACAATGCTTGATGCATTCAAAGACCTGGAGAAGTGGGAGAGATGGGAGCTATAAAAATAATACAGAGCAATTGAGTGACCAGGGGCTGAGTCTCTTCTGCATTAGTTCAAGTTCAGTGCTCTCAGATTTTGTGGAACATTTACAGTGAGCTAGTTGCTGTGCTAATTAACCTCTCTATGATCTACGTATGCTGTTTAGAGATACAGTATATCAGTAATCCATAAGGTTTTAGGACAGTCAGTAATCCAAGGTATTTTTATCTTATTTATATATGGGCTTCCCTGGTGGCTCAGATGGTAAAGAGTCTGCCTACAATGTAGGAGACCTGGGTTTGATCCCTGGGTCAGGGAGATCTCCTGGAGAAGGAAATGGCAACCCTCTCCCGTATTCTTGAAAAATTGGGCTTCTCTGGTGACTCAGACGGTAAAGAATCCGCCTGCAATGCAGGAGACCTGAGTTCAATCCCTGGGTTGGGAAGATCCCCTAGAGGTGGAAATGGCAACCCACTCCAGTATTCTTGCCTGGAGAATCCCCATGGACAGAGGAGCCTGGTGGGCTACAGTCCGTGGGGTAGCAAAGAGCCGGACACGACTGAGCGACTAAGCACAGCACACAGTGGATTATAATGTGTGTTAATTTCTGCTGTACAGCAAAGAGATTCGGTTCCACACATATGTATTCTTTTTAATATTCTTTTCCATTATGGCTTGTCACTTTGTTTTTCACTTTCAGAGATGAGGGAATTGAGGTGAGTAGCTAAAATAACTCAGGAGGCCAGACAACATTTAAGCCGCGTCTGATGCTGCCATTTCTGCCCTGAATCGTTAAGCCGTTTTTGTCTCGTGACCAGAAAGCAGGAGAAAGCCTGGGTGCTGGGGAGTTTTGTGGGGGGCTCTGCTTTGTGTGTTATCAAGAAGGAATCTACGCCCAAAGGAAATTCTATGGGGTTTCTCTTTTTGAGACTACTCTTCTTTCTTTCTGCATCAGAGCATTAAAACCACCAGGTGTCAGTCTTGAAGATTTTAAAGAAATCATCTATTTCCTGCTGTACCCCATGCTGCTGCTGCTGCTAAGTCGCTTTACTCGTGTCCGACTCTGTGCAACCCCATAGGCGGCAGCCCACCAGGCTTCCCTGTCCCTGGGATTCTCCAAGCAAGCACACTGGAGTGGGTTGCCAGTTCCTTCTCCAATGCATGAGAGTGAAAAGTGAAAGTGAAGTCGCTCAGTCATGTCTGACTCCTAGCGACCCCATGGACTGCAGCCTACCAGGCTCCTCCGTCCATGGGATTTTCCAGGCAAGAGTACTGGAGTGGGCTGCCAGCGCCTTCTCCGCTGTATCCCATAGATTGTTTTATTACAGCTGGGTGGTGAAGTGGTAAAGACTCTGCCTGCTAATTCAGAAGACCAGAGTCTGATCCCTGGGTCGGGAAGATCCACTGGAGAAGGAAGTGGCAACCCACTCCGGTATTCTTACCTGGGAAATCCCATGGACAGAGGAGCTTGGCGGGCTGCAGTCCATGGGAGTCAGACATGTCTTATTGACTCAACAGCATTACAGTTAGAGGTTCAGTTACAAATGCCAGTATTTATTTTTCTATCTAGGATGCATCAAAAGTAGATAACATAGCTCAGCTACAAGAGTTATGGTTGATGGGAATGGGGCAGGAGAATGCTAGGGAGGCAAGTTTTCCTTTCCTCTTCTCGGTAAAAGTGTTAGTCACTCAGTTGTGTCCAACTGTTTGCAACTCCAGGGACTGTAGCCCTCCAGGCTCCTCTGTCCATGGAATTCTCCAGACAAGAATACTGGAGTGGGTAGCCATTTCCTTCTCTAGGAGATCTTCCCAACCCAAGGATCAAACCCAGGTCTCCTGCATTGCGGGTAGATTCTTTCCACTCTGAGACACGAGTGGGATTGTCTTCATTTCATTCCAGGGTCCTGGGGCATTAAGAGCATTTTAGGAGATGGTGGATGATAAACTCTCCCAAATTGCCATATTTCCTTTTCCAACTTACATCCAATTCATATTGTAAAAATAGAAATACAGATGTATTATACAAAGGGACACAATGTTTTCTGAAAATGGAGGAGAGAAAAGGCTTCAAAAATTTTTTAAATTTAAATTTAGTTTTTATTGGAGTATAGTTAATTTAATATATTGTGTTAGTTAAGAGAATCAGTTACACAGTGTATACAACCATTCTTTTTAAGATCTTTTCCCATACAGGCAGTTACAGAGGGCTTCCCTGATGGCTCAGGTGGTAAACAATCTGCCTGCCAAGCAGGAGACCCAAGTTCAATTCCTGGGTTGGGAAGATCTGCCAGAGAAGGCTACTCACTCCAGTATTCTCAAGTTTCCCTTGTGACTTAGCTGGTAAAGAATCCACCTGCAATGCTGGAGACCTAGGTTCAGTCCCTGGGTTGGGAAGATCCCCTGGAAAATGGAACAGCTACCCACTCCAGTATCCTTTTCCCATGCAGGCCATTACGGAGTATTGAGTAGAGTTCCCTGTGTGATGCAGTAGGTTCTTACCATAGGTTAGTTATCTATTTTATACACAGTAGTGTTAATATGTCAATCCCAACTTCCCAAATTCATCCCCCACTTCCCCACTTGGTATCCATACATCCATTCTCTATGCCTCTGTCTGTCTCTATTTCTGCTTTGCAAGTAATTCATCCATCTTATTTTTCTAGGTTCCACATACAGGGGATATTATTAGATTTGTTTTTCTCTTTCTGATTTAATTCACTTTGTATGACAGCCTCTAGGTCCATCTATGGCTCTGTAATTTGCACAAATTTGTCCTTTTATGGCTGAATAATATTCCATTGGATATATGTATCATATCTTTATTCTTCTATTGATGGACATTTAGATTGCTTCCATGTCTTGGCTATAGTACATAGTGCTGAAATGAACACGGGAATGCATGTATTTTTTAAATTATGGTTTACTCCAGGTTTATACCCAGGGTTTACTCCAGGTTTATGCCCAGCAGTAGAATTGCTAGGTCATATGGTAATTCTGTTTTTCCTTTTTTTTAAGGAACCTCCATAGTAGCCTCCATAGTGGCTGTATCAGTTTACATTCCCATAAAGAGTGTAAAAGGTTTCCCTTTTGTCTGTACCCTCTCCAGCATTTATTGTTTGTAAATTTTTTTTTTGATGGCTATTGTGACAGGTGTGAGATGATGCCTCATTGTAGCTTTGATTTGCATTTCTCTAGTAATTAGTGATGTTGAGCATCTTTTCATTGTTTGTTGGCCATCTGTATATCTTCTTTGTAGAAATGTCAATTTAGGTCTTCCATCCATTTTTTCATTGAGACTTTTTTTGATATTGAGTTTCTTGATCTACTTGTATATTTTTGAGATTAATCCTTTGTCAGTTGCTTCATTTGCAAATATTTTCTCCCATTCTGAGGATTTTCTTTTTGACTTGCTTATGATTTCTTTTGATGTGCAAAAGCTTTTAAGTTTAATTAGGTCCCATTTGCTTATTTTTGGTTTTATTTTCATTACTCTAGGAGGTGGATCAAAAAAGATCTTGCTTAAATTTTATGTCACAGTGTTCTGCCTATGTTTCCTTCTAAGAATTTTACAGTATCCAGCCTTATATTTCGGAGAAGGCAATGGCACCCCACTCCAGTACTCTTGCCTGGAAAATCCCATGGACGGAGGAGCCTGGTAGGCTCAGTCCGTGCGGTAGCTAAGAGTCAGGCATGGCTTAGCGACTTCACTTTCACTTTTCACTTTCATACATTGGAGAAGGAAATGGCAACCCACTCCAGTATTCTTGCCTGGAAAATCCCAGGGACGGAGGAGCCTGGTGGGCTGCCATCTATGGGGTCACACAGAGTTGGACACGACTGAATCGACTTAGCAGCAGCAGGCTTTATATTTAGGTCTTAAATTCATTTTGAGTTTATTTTTGTGATTGGTGTTAGGGCGTGTTCTAATTTCATTCTTTTACATGAAGAGGCTGCCTTTTCTTCATTGTATATGCTTGCCCCCTTTATTAGGCAACTGTAGGTGTGTGGGTTTATCTCTGGACTTTCTATTCTGTTCCATTGGTCTGTATTTTTGTTGTTGTGCCAGAACCACACTTTTTCGATGACTGTAGCTTTTCAGTACAGTGTGAAGTCAGGGAGTCTGATTCCTCCAGCTCTGTTTTTCTTAAGGTTGCTTTGACTATTCGTAGTGTTTTGTGTTTCTATAAAAATTGTGAAATTTTTTGTTCTAATTCTATGAAAAATACCACTGTGATTTGATATGGATTGCACTGAATCTGTATATTGCTTTGGATAGTATAGTCATTTTCACAGTATAGATTCTTCAAGTCAAAAACAAGGTATATCTTTCCATCTGTCATCTTTGATTTTTTTCATCAATATCTTCAGTTTTCTGAGTAGAAACTTTTGCCTCCTAAGGTAGGTCTTTTGCCTCCTAAGGTAGGTTTGCTGCTGCTGCTAAGTCGCTTCAGTCGTGTCCAACTCTGTGCGACCCCATAGACGGCAGCCCACCAGGCTCCCCCGTCCCTGGGATTCTCCAGGCAAGAACACTGGAGTGGGTTGCCATTTCCTTCTCCAATGTATGAAAGTGAAAAGTGAAAGTGAAGTCACTCAGTCCTGTCCTCCATCCATGGGATTTTCCAGACAAGAGTACTGGAGTGGGTTGCCATTGCCTTCTCCACGATAGGTTTATTCCTAGGTATTTTTCATTTTTGATGAAATGGGATTGGTTCCTTGATTTCTATTTTCTGATCTTTCATTGTTAGTGTATAGGATTGCAAGAGAATTCTGCACATTAATTTTAAAATATTTTTCATGTGGATCATGTTTAAAGTCTTTATTGAATTTGTTACAATATGGTTTCTGTTTTATGATTTGATTTTTTTCATCTTGAGGCATGTAGAATTTTAACTCCCTCACCAGGAATCAAAACTCCAACTCTAGCACTGGAAGGCAAAGTCCTAACCACTGGACCATCACAGAAGTCCCTGTGTACTAATTTTGTATCCTGTCACTTTACCAAGTTCACTGAGCTGTAGCAGTCTTCTGATAACATCTTTAGGGTTTTCTTGTATGGTATCCCATCATCTGAAAACAGTGATAATTTTAGTTCTTTTCCAAGTTGGATTCCTTTGATTTATTTTTCTTCTCTGATTTCCATGGTTAGGACTTCCAAAACTGTGTTGAATGATGGTGGCAAGAGTGAACTTTCTTGGTTTATTCCTGATCTTAGAGGAAGTGCTCTCAATTTTTCACCATTGTGAATGATGTTTACTGTGGGTTTTTCATATATGACCTTTATATGTTGATGTAGGTTCTCTCTGTGCCCACTTTTTGGAGATTCTTTTTAAGCATAAATGTATTGAATTTTGTCAAAAGCTTTTTCTGCATCTATTGAGATGATCATATGGCTTTTAGTCTTCAGTTTGTTGGTGAGATGGATCACAGTGATTGTGGATATTGAAAGATCATTGTATTCTTGGGATAAATCTCACTTGATCATGGTGTATGATCCTTTTAGTGTACAGCTGGATTTGCTTTGCTAGTATTTTGCTGAGGATTTTTGTGTCTACGTTCACCAGTGATATTGGCCTGTAATTTTCTTTTTTTGTGACATTTTTGTCTGGTTCTGGTATCTGGGTAATGGTGGCCTCATAGAATCAGCTTTGGAGTGTTCCTACCTCTGCAATTTTTGGGAAGAGTTCCAAAAGGTATGTGTTAATGCTTTCTAAATGTTTAATAGAATTTGCCTGTGAAGACATTTGGTCTTGAACTTTTGTTAAAAGATTTTTAATCAGTTTCAGTACTCGTGATTGATCTGTTCATATTTTCTCTTTCTTCCTGGTTTATTCTTGGAAGATTGCACCTTTCTAAGAACTTGTCCATTTCTTCTAGTTGTTCATTTTATTGGTGTATAGTTGCTTGTAGTCTCTTATGATCCTTTGTTTTTCTGTGATATCCATTGTAACTTCTCCTGAGGAAAGGCTTTTAAAAAATTAAGGCCTTAAACACATCCCTAATATACAAATTTATAAATGTAAATTCAGTTGTGCAAGGTTAATTTCAGAAATTTTATAAGCTGTGAGAATGCCTTTAACTTCCTACCTACCACGCACACATTCATACACATTCCCCCTTCATGCGTCTAAGCTTGCCCTTTATTTTGAACATCTCATGTTTGAGAGTTGAAGTTAGATGTCTTTCTAAATTTTTCCTTAACCCATCCTTCCAAAACAAATCTAATGAAGCTGAGCAATGCAGGGGTGAGATGTGATGAACCAGTAGGGCAGAAGCATGGGTTTCTGTACGGATCTAATATGGCTGGAAAAACTAGAAATTTTCCTAGAAGCTTGTGGGAGAAACTGGCTCTCTTTTTTCAGGAGGTTGGTTTATTGATTCATTCATTAGACAATTGATTTTTTTCATTATCTCCTTTAAGTCAGTCATTTTGCCAATAGTTGTGGGTACACAGATGGTTTTGATGTAATTCCTACCCTCAGTAAGAAATGACAGTGGGATTCAGACAAGTAGATTGTCAGTGACACAATATCGAGGGGGCTAGAAAGGAGCGTGGGGCAGAGGACGCTACCCTGCACCAGATAGGGCCCGGTGAAGTATCTGCGGGGCACTGAGTTAAGCGGTCTCCATACAGAAACCTCACCCCTGGTGTCATGGTGCTGTCTACCGGGTCCTTTCCCTCATGTGCGCTAGTTTTGCAACTGATAAAATAAATGCATCCAGGTGGCTCATGGCAAAGAATCTGCCTGCCAATGCAGGAGACTCAGGAGATGCAGGTTTAATCCCTGGGTTAGGAAGATCCCCTGGAGGAAGAAATGGCAACCCACTCCAGTACTCTTGCCTGGAAAATCCATGCACAAAGGGCCAAACAGGCTCCAGTCCATGGGGTCGCAGAGAGTCGGACATGACTGAGCTGCACAAACACACACAACTGACCTCAGACAAATGTAAAGACAGATGACATACCGAGAAACAGCAAAGAGAAATGAGCAATCTTTTTAACTCTAAACACTTTTCATTTATACGTTGTCAATCATAGAGAGAATAGACATCCTTAAGAACTGTAGCCAAGGGGGTTGTATGGACCAAAGAAAAGAGGGGGTTTGAGTAACTTGTCTAGGAATTAATGGCCATCTCTTCTACCCAGGGAGGGGAAAAATCCATCAGCCCTTTAGTCTGTTTCTCAGTAGCTAATGAACCATGTAAAACTCCATTTTTGTACAGCAAGTTGGCTATAAGGAATACTTAGGAGGCAATTAGCATTAGTCAACACCTAGAAGTAAACATCTCTTGACATGGTATGTGCTTAGTTGCTCAGTTGTGTTGAACTCTTTGGGACCCCATAGACTGTAGCCCACCAGGCTCCTCTGTCCATGGGATTCTCCAGGCAAGAATACTGGAGTGGATTGCCATGCCCTCCTCCAGGAGATTCTTCCCAGCCCAGGGATTGAACCCAGGTCTCCAACATTGCGGGTGGATTCTTTATTGTCTGAACCCCAGAGAAACCCTTGGCATGGTATAAATCATCTTAAATGGAATTAGTCCCTATCCTTCATGTTTGTTTCCTAATATTAGGTCCAAGGACCAGCTGCATCAGCTCCATAGACGATGCTTGTTACAAGTACAGGTTCTTGGGTCTCTCTTAGATTTCCTTATTAAGAATCCGTTTGGATAATGGCCCAAACATGCATTTTAAAAATAAAATTCGCTGATTTTATGCACACCACAGCTTATGGAGTACTGGTATGGCAGTTACAATCTTAGAGTACAACTTGGCATAGATATACAGTAAGGTAAGAACAGAAAGAGAAATATAGGGAATATATTTAACCCATGATAATAAATGTGGATAAAAATAATAACACTTACTATACAGCAATTACAGAAACCACTGAAACAATTTATATTGAGCAAAAATGCTCAATATATGCCAAGAAGCGACTAAGCCCACACACCACAACTACAGAACCCACACTCCAGAGCTTACGCTCTGCAACTACTGAGCCCACATGCTGCAAATACTGAGTCCTGGCTCTAGAACCTGCACCCCGCAGCAAAAGAAGCCACTGCAATGAGTCTCATTGCAGGAAGGAATGCATGAAGGAAACAAAAGGATGCTTCAGAGTTTTTCTTGGACCTAAGATTATTAAAAATATCTTTCAGCTGGACTTGAAACAAGTCTGAAAATCATTCTTTACTGAATTTGCTGAATCATAAAATAGTTCCATGCACTTGGCATGAAACTTCTAGACACATTGCATACATACATGGTGGGAGGAAGGTTTACCATGGGTGAGGACAGAGACAAATTCTTCTTCCATGTGTCTGTCATGCCTTTCAAAGGAGAAGCAAACAATTTTGAATACACTACATACCCTTCAGCATTAGAATCCTCTTTACTAATAAGTGCTAAGCACAGAGATGCTAATTGCTTACCAGTCTCAGATCCAGGAACTTCAGGTAGATTTTTCTGGTGAGCTTAATTGGCTTTTGTACTATGTTTATCTTGCTAGTGGTAAGTTCAAGGTGTATTTCACAGCACTTTATTATAAGTACACATTTCAAACCAGAGCCAATGTATTCCATGACAATAGGCTGGAGGTGAGGGGGTTGTCCCATTATAACCAAGAAGAATTGTACAAATTTTAAAAAACATTTTTATTAATATTTTTGGCTCTGCTGGGTCTTCATCCTGGGCACAGGCTTTCTCTCATTGGGGCGAGCTTGCAGTGGCTTCTTTTGCTGCAGGGTGGAGGTTCTAGAGCAAGGACTCAAGTTTGCAGCGTGTGAGCTCAGTAGTTGCAGAGCATTAGCTCTGGAGTGTGGGGTCAGTAGTTGTGGTGTGTGGGCTTAGTTGCTTCTTGGCATGTGGAATCTTCCCGGACCAGGTATCCAACTCATGTTCCCTGCATTGGCAGGTGGATTCTTTACCACCAAACCACCAGGGAAGTCCAAATTTTATCAGCAGCTTTACAAGCAATTTTTTAAACTAGCCAAGCCTAGGTTAATGGACTTGCTAGTATATAATCTCCTCTTTCCTTGGCCACTATTCATTTCATGCTGATTCCTCTCTCACTTGCTCTTAACTCTCCCTCTTTCGGGGATTAAGCATTACATTTTTCTAGCCATCTGATCCACATTGGCTGAAGCTAACTTGATGAATGGGATAATTAAAAGAAAAAACAGAAAGCTTAAAAGTCTACATCAAGTTCTTGAATTTTCATATATAAAGGAAGAAAGAGTGGAGGAAGTGAAAAAGGCGAAGAAAAAGTTATATAAATATGAAATGAAAGCAAGATTATGCCAACTAGACATCAGATGACGTTATCCTTTTATAAAGGTCAAACTTGGAAGAGGAAATATTTTTACCTGTTATTAGGACTAACAGTTTTTCCCTTTCTTGTCATGGTTTGAATTGTGTGTTTCAGTATTGAAGATGTTGAAGTCCTAATCCTCAGTATGTCTGAACGTGAATTTATTTGAAAATAGGGTCTTTGCAGATCAGATTAAGATGAGGTCATTAGGGTTAGCTCTATTCAATATGACTGGTATCTATAAAAAGGAAATTTGGGCACAGAAATAGAACGTGATATAAAGCAATTTAAAGATGCAGGAGAATGCCTGAGGCTACCAGAAACTAGGAGAGACAGGGAACAGTGTCTTTCTTTCAGACCAAAGAGAGAACCAGCACTTCCAACACTTGGATTTGTGACTTCCAGCCTCCAAAACTATGAGACAATACGTTTTTGTTGATTAAGCCAGCCAGATCATGGTAGTTTATCATGGCAGCCCCGGGAATGAGTATACTTCTTGAAAATATTTAGAATGAAAAAGAATAAATTAAAATGTCATCAAATTGTAGACCTTTGCTCTGTGGGACATAAAAATTTCCTAAATTTTCTGGTTTGGTAAATGGACTGTTAGAAATACAGAGTAGGCAGTAAGGTTGATAGACAAGTTTGTAACTCAAGTTGAAATCAAATTTTCTGAAAAGCAATGAAAGTAGAATTACCATGCGCTGAAATAACAGCACAAAAGCTCTGAGTCTCAAGTAAATCTCGGGCTGCTGGATGTGGATTGACAGAACTGAGATGGCTATTAGAATCTAGCACACACTCCCCCTTTGCACATGGAAATGGAGGCCTGGGGAAGTTAAATTACTTGGCCAAAAAAATAACTCTTAGCTTACAAAGTTTTCACGCTGGATATATGAACAGAAACTTGACCCAGCAGAACCGATTCCATATACTTTATTACACAAAGTGATGAGCCCAGGCAGGCGTCATCGTGTGCCCATGTGATTCCTGGATCCAGCCCAGGCTTAGGAGGCAAGGGTATTAGGTTTCTGCTGGGAGACTTTCAGTCAGTCGTTAGCTATCTGCCATATTTACTCACCCAAAAGGAGCAAAGAAATCAAGGTTTTAAGGGACAGAGGAGTAATTATTACCTCTATTGTCACGTTTGCTTTACATGGAATGAGACATAATCAGGTGACGTCTCCCTCCTTACCTTCCTCCCCGCTTCTTATCATTAGATGATAAGCAGAAACTGTTTCAGAATCAACCAAGATTCATGGACATAGTGTAAGAATCTCTAAGATCTCAGATAGGATGGCTGTTTTACACAGCAAACAGGAAGTCTCAAATGCTACAACTGAATGTGAGCCCCATTTATCTGGTCTCAGTGTTTGGAAGAACTTGTTGGACATCGATGTAGAATGCCAAAATCATAATTTGCTGAAGCAGTGGCTTTTCTGAACAAATGCTAGTATTCATAAACTGTGCTGGTATGCCAGTGAGTGCTTTGCTGAGAAAATCTTATTTATCAGATGTTCCCTAAACTAATCACTTGATTCTAATTTTTAGGAGCTGTGCCTCAAAGAAATATACTTTTTAGGTTGGCTATCCCACTGATCATGGTATTCCTATACACATGTGTGTGTAGAATTAGGGCAGGGATTCATTAATTTGGTCAACTTTTTTCTGTCAGAGTAAACTTTCATAAAACTTCTGTAACAGTAACTAAAAAAACAAACCAAAAAACCCCCCTTATTTAAGATTTATAGGAAAAAAAGTGTACAAAGAATTTCTATATACTCCACATCTAATTTTCTCTGTTGTCATTAGCATCTTACATTAGTATGGTACATCTGTTACAATTAATGATACAATATTGATATAGTAATATTAATTAATATATATATAATATAACCTAATTAACTAATTAGCTTGCTTCTTGGAAGAAAAGTTATGACCAACCTAGATAGCATATTGAAAAGCAGAGACATTACTTTGCCAACAAAAGTCCGTCTGATCAAAGCTATGGTTTTTCCAGTAGTCATGTATGGATGTGAGAGTTGGACTATAAAGAAAGCTGAGTGCCAAAGAATTGGTGATTTTGAACTGTGGTGTTGGAGAAGACTCTTGAGAGTCCCTTGGACTGCAAGGAGATCCAATCAGTCCATTCTGAAGATCAGCCCTGGGATTTCTTTGGAAGGAATGATGCTGAAGCTGAAGCTCCAGTACTTTGGCCACCTCATGAGAAGAGTTGACTCATTGGAAAAGACTCTGATGCTGGGGGGGATTGGGGGCAGGAGGAGAAGGGGACGACAGAGGATGAGATGGCTGGATGGCATCACGGACTCGATGGACGCGAGTCTGAGTGAACTCCGGGAGTTGGTGACGGACAGGGAGGCCTGGCGTGCTGGAGTTCATGGGGTTGCAAAGAGTCGGACACGACTGAGCAACTGAACTGAACTGATACATATACTGAAAAATATTATCTGTAGCCAGCTCTACATTAGGCTATGTATGAGTTCCTATTGACGTCTCCAACTCTAATCACTGTTACATGAATCACTCTAGCCTCTTCCCTTACCTCACTGTTCATTTATGTTACTTATTTCCCTTTCAAACCAGCCACTTCTCATTTATATGTTTGCTTCTAGTATGGTGACTCAGACCATAAAGATTCTGCTTGCAATGCAGGAGACCCGGGTTTGATCCCTCGGTCAGGAAGACCCCCTGGAAAAGGAAATGGCAATCCACTCCAGTACTCTAATCTAGAAAGTTCCATTGACAGAGGAACCTGACAGGCTACAGATGATGGGGTCACAGACTCACATGACTGAGTGACTAACACACACATACCTACATGTACAGTGGTATAAATTATTAACAAACAGCCTCGTGGGAAACAAATTTTGCTTATATGGGAGAAGGAAATGGCAACCCACTCCAGTGTTCTTGTCTGGAGAATTCCGTGGACAGAGGAGCCTGGTGGGCTGCTGTCCATGGGGTCGCACAGAGTCAGGCACGACTGAAGTGACTTAGCAGCAGCAGCAGTACTTACATACAATTTATTTTGCTTTTAGCCTTACAGACACCAGTCTTTAACATAGTTATCTTGATCAGCACTTCTCCCTTCACACTCTTCTGTGAAATTCTGAAAGAGATTGGAATACCAGACCATCTACATGCCTCTTAAGAAACCTGTATGCAGGTCAGGAAGCAACAGTTAGAACTGGACATGGAACAATAGACTGGTTCCAAATAGGAAGAGGAGTACGTCAAGGCTGTATATTGTCACCCTGCTTATTTAACTTATATGCACAGTTCAGTTCAGTTCAGTTGCTCAGTCGTGTCCGACTCTTTGCGACCACATGAATCGCAGCATGCCAGGCCTCCCTGTCCATCATCATCTCCCAGAGTTCACTCAGATTCACATCCATTGAGTCCGTGATACCATCCAGCCATCTCATCCTCGGCCGTCCCCTTCACCTCCTGCCCCCAATCCCTCCCAGCATCAGTCTTTTCCAATGAGTCAGCTCTTCGCATGAGGTGGCCAAAGTTCTGGAGCTTCAT